>JAMPIV010013764.1:0-182500 GCA_024509875.1 Oreohelix idahoensis | reverse complement strand
AATTTTGCCACAAACTTCATCAATGACTAGAAAAGTCGCCCCCTGCGACGAATCATATATTCGAACGTTACATTTTCCTGCGACCTACTTCAACCCTCTCATGTGCCCTTCATTTTCTTTTTTTCCACAACAGCTCTTTATCACACTTTTTTTCGTTCTCATCGACCAAAGTTATCTTATCGTATCTTGTCTTCCCTACGGTACCTGTGTGACCGTGGGGTGTGTAGATTCATTCTTTCAATTATAAGGCATATATGTTCAAGTTTCTTGTGTGTTTGTTTATTGTATCACTCAAGTCAAGATACTGGTATACTGCCAGAGATAGTTATTCTTGATGATGTTTTACCCAAGTTCGTTCCAGAATTCCTCTGTGGTGTTTAATGTTTTGTGACTTTTATTAGCATACTCTATGTTCACTATTTACTGTAAAACCTTCAACAGGAGGAAGTCAAGAAAGTCTTCAGGGATCCAGTAAACAGTTTATTATTGTGTAACTAACAATCCAAACAAAGTCACTTGCATGCATTCACAAATCCTCATAAAAATGCGTCTTTGTGGTTATTTATTATTTCTCCCTGTAGCCTATCCAGGTTGGGGTAAGTATTTTTGCTTAGTTCCTTTGCGTTTGATTCTTAGATTTATCCGACTCATGGGTAAATGACAGTTGAGCCTCTGCTTCTTTGATGATTTGAGCTAATTTTACATTTAAGAGCTCCCTTTTATTTCTTATAAGTTCAGCTCGTTCTGCCGACATTTAGGCATTTCTGACCTAACTAGGTTTTATTCTGAAAAATGAAAAAGTCACACGAAGCTGTACTTACAGGTAATATGAATTCCCAACTTTATAAAACTTCTGTTTCACACAGAGTTGATATCTTGATAACTTTAAGACCAGCAGTTATATGGTCTAGGGCTGCGTCCGTACAAACTGACTTCTGTAGATCAACTGATTTCGGATATCGAAATCTGCCATCGCAGCGTGGTGCGCGCTTTTACCACCTTTCTGGTAGGTCAATCTAATAATTCTTCATTTATTTTATTGGGTCTCATATGCCTACCTATGGAGGGTCTCGGCTATACCGATTTACGTCATCGGTTGCTAAGCAACTCCCGCCAAAGGATAGCGTTGAGTCGCTATTTAACCTAGTTTCAGTTTCGATCTGATACTAGAGTAACTCTAGTCTTTATTTCAATAAAACCTCGTAACTATTCTTCCTAATTTAACTGATAACTATTAGCACGAATGATGCTATGGTATCAGTAGTAAGCCGTCCGGTGACACCTGACAGTTAGACCTGTTTTAAAGCCCCAAGTCGACGTTTTTGTGTGGTTACTCGCTAATCAGATGGATTAAGAGTCTACATTTAGCAAGATTCTTATTGTTACATCAGGCACACGATTGAGAGATAACAGATCAATCTTGGTTATCCCAGATGGCATGGGGCGAAAACCCAGATGTTTGTCGGGGATGTTGGAAGATAACCATCTTGTTAAAGATTAAGGCACCGGAAATGAATAACATGTCCGGCAGATTGACTTTATGGTAATAATCATTACGAGAAAGTACCATCTTGGAGGAGATTATCAGTGATCTGATAAAGTGAGTTGTTAAACATGATAAGTAACAAAGGAAGTGGCTAGACCGTATATGGTCATGAAGGATGTTCAAATTAGTTTGAAAATCACATGTAAGGCGAACATCTTATGTGTCATAAGTAATGTTCTACATGAGGGTGGGGGAAACTCCTACCAAAATCAGACACTATATTTTGTGGTTGGTTTTAAATGAAAATGCTAAGATAAACTACTTCTGATTGGAGCTTTCTCCAGCAAAGCAGCATGTGTGAGTGGGACACAATTTCACTAATAATATATAGCATTTTAAGACTACTTCACTGACTTCAAATTTTGACAAGGAGAGATCATAGACAACCAGATTAAGAGATCATAACCAGGACACCCTATAAGACCGGCCACAGTATTAAGAGTAGCTGATAAAACTAGAAAGCATAAAACTCCTATAATAATACTCAAAACCCAAGCCTTAGGACCTTTCTCAAGTGGAAATAGAAGAAAGAAATCCGTACGCCATAAATTCATCAATCTGAGGGGTTACTGCTTCTTAAACTAGGTGCAGTCAATTACGGCATTATATGCATTACGGCTGCATTCGACCTGGTTAGTAGGGATGGACTCTTTAAAATCCTCCTGAAAATAGGCTGCCCTTCTAAAATGCTGGAAATGATAAAGTCATTCCATGACGGCATGAAGGGAACAGTCCAATATGCTGGAAGCACGTCACAGCACATTGATATACGAAGTGGCGTTAAACAAGGCTGTGTTCTGGCTCCGACCCTCTTCGGAATCTTCTTTGCCTTATTCTTGAAACATGCATTCAGAGATGCAACTGAAGGAATATGCCTTCACACTAGGTCAGATGGCCGTCTGTTTAATCTTTCAAGGCTGAAGGCAAAAACAAAAATCAGAAGGGTCACTATAAGAGACTTGTTGTTCGCTGATGATGCTGCAGTCGTCACTCAAAGCCAACAGGAGCTTCAGAGCTTGATGAATCGCTTCACTAAAGCATGCAAGGACTTTGGCCTCACAATAAGTCTAAAGAAAACGAATGTGCTGAGTCAGGATGTGGGTGCTGCACCAGTTATCACTATCGATAACTATGAATTGGCAGTGGTGCACCACTTCACATACCTAGGGTCTACCATCAATGACAAACTCTCACTGGATACAGAAATCGACAGCCGCATTGGCAAAGCTGCAGCTACCTTTGCCCGCCTCACATCGCGTGTTTGGGGAAACTCTAAACTCACAATGAAGACCAAAGCTGCGGTATATAATGCCTGCGTCACCAGCACACTCCTATATGGCAGCGAAACCTGGACGACCTATGCTAAGCAAGAAAAAAGGCTCAATACCTTCCATCTGCGGTGTCTACGCCGCATCTTCGGCATCTCGTGGAAAGATAAAGTGACAAATGTCGAGGTGTTGTCACGTGCTGGCCTTCAAAGTATGTATACGCTTCTTAGACAGCGCAGACTTCGCTGGCTTAGCCATGTTCGCCGCATGAATGATGGTCGCATCCCAAAAGATATCTTCTACGGACAATTAGCAGATGGCAAGAGAACAGTTGGGCGACCACAGCTGAGGTTCAAAGATGTGTGCAAGAGAGATATGAGGGCACTGGACATGGATCCAGCAACATGGGGGGATAAAGCTGCCGATCGCACTAAGTGGCGATGCTATTTACGGCGCCACCTCAGATTGGGCGAAGAGAGGCTAACACAAGAAGCAGAGGTGAGGAGAAAACGTCGAAAGGAGCACCAGGAAAATAAGCAGCTGAGAGCTGTCACCTCAGGGGCGCATTCCCATAGTCAGTTATGACTGAAGGGGCTATTATTATTATGCATTACGGCTGTATATTAATTTACCCAACAGGAGAACTTTGCAATATGTACATTTTATCATTTTATATTTAATATTTGAATTATATAAATGGTTTGATGATGTAAAGTGTCAATGAAGGTGGCAACTACCTCATCACTTAAAATGACGTGTCTCAGGTACCACCACTGCAAGGGCTGGTGACTGCTTCGTGCGGGTTTCCTCACAAAGGACCAATAGCAAAGGTGACCCCAAGCTCCATAGAGAGTAGGAAGTGGAGGATGATATGGTGTTTATATTTATTATACTAACACTTTAGTAAGTTTTCTATGTACATTTATATATATTTCAGTTGTCGCCTTCTTCTAAAAGCACTTTTATCCGACTCAATAGGTCTAAAATTAATGCTTAGGGAGGCTAACCACTCTGAGGAAGATGAAGTGGTGGATGGAAGCGGAGGTCGTCTGATGTTCATATCAGGAGGCCCAGTACTTGAGGCATTTGTTTCATTTTTGTTTGTGGTACACGTTGCCAGAGGTCTCGCTAGACACCTACATCAGACGGTTCTTGAAGATGCTAGCAACATTACTAGTTACCACAGCCTTACAGCATTGAACGTGCTACTGCCACTATATTTGACTATTGAAGAGAAAGACCAGTCCAAAGCACTTGTGGGAATAAACAGCGACTGAAACAGACGCCAACTGACACTACATCGTCAGTTAAGTACAGCACAGTCAATGGACATTTAAATTTTGTTTCCTAGTATCCTCCACAATTTAATAACATCCGATGAGGACAAATATCTTCGCTTCTTTTTTTTATAAACAACTATATTTATTTTACATTATTAATTCATAAGTGATTGTTAAACCTGTTTATCAGTATTTATAAATCTATAGTTTGATTAATCACTATTGAGTGAATTGTATGTCTGCACCCGTATGAATCATGTTGTTGTAAATGCATAACCATATAGAGTATTTATATTTGCTGAATCACCCTTAGCTTGGGGCTCATAAAATACAGAAGGGGCTGGAGAATAATAAGTTCATGGCAACTTAGATGATCTCAGTTGTTATGCTTTATTTTCTTTAATATCCTATTAGGCTTAAATAGAAACATCATTCTACTATTTTTATCTCTGCCAAGAGTAATCATGAGCTAAGGTTGATACCTTTTAGACCCTCATTTTTATACTCTAAGTTAGGCCATTGTTGGAAGGATCACTATTGCAGAGTTGGGAGACAATACCGCCATACATCAACTACGATAGTAATAAGATTCTCAACCACCCCCCAGCACACACTTACTACGTCAACATTTGTGAGCTCAAATTGCTGAAGGATAAAAGGCTGAGGAACAGAGTTAGAAGACAATAAGATAATCATGAAGTATTGTAATATCAACTACTTACTCGCGGGTTGCAAATCTGTGGCATCTGTCCACATATATTTTCAGAATAGAGCTTTCTGTAGAGATGTAAATTGCACCCTGGTCAAGAGAACGCAGAAAAACTACTATCTGTGCATCACGTCTACCACGGTCATTTAGGATTTTATTATACCTATAATGAGACAGAGAGAAGAGGAAGGGCAGAATGTCTCTTTATCATCTATCTATATAATCTATCATCTATTATCATCTACGTCTAATTATCTATCTATCTATCTATCTATCTATCTATCTATCTATCTATCTATCTATCTATCTATCTATCTATCTATCTATCTATCTATCTATCTATCTACCATCTATCTATTATATCTACTATCTATATCTCTAATCTTGAATGTTTGTACTTTTCAACACGTTATGTTAACCTATAATTATTTTACAGTTGAGTTCTTTTGTTGTTGCATTACGCGATACATGCGTGCCACAGAACCTTGTGTAAATACAAACCGCGTAAATAGAACAGCATTTTCTCATTCAAAAATAGTTAATGAAGATGGAAGGGTTCTACCAATGCCGTACACAATAGTAAAAATAAAATACATGTAATAATAAACCGTTTAAATGAGTAAATACCATTTGATAACTCTCTTTTTCTTCTTCATCGTAACTGTGTATACCAGGCATGCTGTAAAGTACTGCTTTCATTCTCCTCACGCAAACCAGTGGTGAATATGATGGAGGCTCCAGGAGGAGCAAAAGTCAACTCAACCGACGCAGGGTTATGCCAATATGGAGTGTGAGTGTGAAGTGTGAGTTAGGCGAATGGTGGACTGTTCGTGTGTTGACCCGTATAAGGCACTCATTCACTCATTACGTTATGTCACCAATGCAGACCACTGTAGTCGTTTCAATAGTTTAATTGGACGCACACACTTGACAGATTGGGTACAGATACAGGAACATGAGTCGACATAGACAGCATAATATTGATCAATGGACTACCGTCCTAAATTAGCATTCATGAAGAATAATCTTGCAATGGAACATCTGTAAACACCAAGATTTCCATAGTTTATAAATACAGTCAGTAGACCTTACTGACCGAGCATGTCAATTAAGCAATACTGTTCAAACTTGACTCCTAAACAGGATCTCTTTCTAGCGAAGATTCCTTTAGGTAAATTACAGCAAATCTCTGTGAAGATAATGTTAATTTCTTTATAATAGTGATCTCTCAATCATCACCTGATAATAAGGAAGTTTTCCCGTTCTCTGCTAATGATTTACAATAAGTAGAATTCCAAAATCAATCGAATTCCACAATGGCTGCTGGTTCCCGGTTGAGCATCACTCACTATACGGGTGTATAGCCAAATCTTCAATCGAAGCTTTGTTCATCAACAATAAATGATTCTACAAGGATCAGCATATTCTGTCCTCATAGTTGCTGCATATAAACATATTTAGTGCTGCTAGAGAATATGTCGTCCCGACATATTCATAGGTAAGTTCATGTAAACGTCTGCCCATCTTAAGCCTAGGAATGAACGAAGTCAGCAAAAGTACGTTTTTTTACCTGGTCATAAGAAATACACTAGCAAGCACAAAAACGCTCTCCCGGCGTTATAGAATCACAACTGGGGAACTCATGGACTAAACGATCCTGGAAGAAACTATCTTCATCCCCAGAATAACTTAAAGAGATCACAAACTCTTGGGCATCTCTCCGACATGACTTCCCGCCCTAGGCCTACACAACCGAAGCACCCCCTCACCTCTCTTCATCCGCCGAAAACACCTGACCCCCTTCAGTACAGTACAAGAACAAATAGTTCCACTTAAACATACTAAGATATCAAGATATAAGACATACTCGTCCTACATAGACAAGCACTACACATAGATTCGGACCATAGACATTCTGAAGCAAGAACAATCTATTCCTAACCAAACACAGAATAGATTCAAGTAAGTCTAAATTCCTCCGCCGAGTTCTATTTTTAAGAACGCTACAAAGAGCGATAACTCACAGAATGACTACTTATTGCCCAATCTGAGTTTCGTCCCTCAAGACCAAAACATGCATTCAAAGATGAATATATCTTCATCAGACAATTAAAACATTTTACATGGTATGCGTAATCCGTGCGCCAAAAAATATGAGCGCAACACCATTAATATTAAGTACAGTTCAAATGAATGTACAAAAACATTATGCAGACTGGACACACCGAGAAACCGATATTTTCTGCCACATCTACATCTACAAAGTCAGTCGTACATTTAGCAATTAATTCCAACTCGCCTGTCTTCGGAATTGACATCACGGTACAGTAGCAACTCGCTACGCCACGTACACAACGGCTAACTCTAGAGGAAGAGACCATGCATACATCCTTCAGAGAAGACAACCAGCTACAGCTCAAGATAATTACATGAAATGAAAACATCGAGGACAACAAATTGCACTATAGAAACGAAATGAGCACAGACAACAAACATCATCATCATGACGTTAGCGATCTCAGCTTATCACCGTTGTTAGAAAACATATTGCTGGAGTATCAACCGATTTACTAGGCAGAAGGCAGGCAGATGAATGTCAGCGGCGGTATGCAAGCTTTGTAAGGACATTTACAGCGTAGCGAGAATTAACAATAGAGTTGGAATATCCAAAGAGTTAGCAATGACCATGAGTGAAATAGTAGGTCTTACGTGGGCACTGGAGAGAAAACTGAGAAGACTTGCTAAAATAATATTGACATGGAATAAGAAGGGGCAAAAAAGACAATGGGCAAGAGAAATAATAGAGACACTGTGATTTATAAACGATTTATGTGGCTGTGTTTGTGTGCTTCTCAGCGACTAAAAGGAAGGGTGAGTGGGTGTTAATTAAGATGGGTAAACATGAAGAGAAGGGAGAGACATTTATACCATCAGCAATGAGGGGCAGATAATATTAGAAATATAAGCTCACGGAATTAAATTTATCATGAACAAGCATTTGTTACAAATGTCTCCATCAATTAAAAACAAAACAAAAAAAAACAAAGAATGATTGGTTGCGTATAAAAGAAATGTTGGCACTAGGGCAGATAATGTACATTGCGTTCGTGTGTACAGAATTGTGTAGATTAATACTTATAACCTGCTTCTTGTACGCATGTCAAATAATAAAAACAAAGTTATAAAAATTAAATAATTTTATTATATTAACATAGTATTTCCACATTTGTGTTTACGATATACTATATTAAGAATGTTACTTTATGAATTACTCAGAAGTAATGTATGATCAAACACGCTGTAAAGTACAAGTAATGGAAATATAATACTAATTTACAACTTGTCAGTTCATGTTTCAATAAGTCATTTTTGAAGCATGTCACAGAAAACATTCAGTTATGTCAATTTTTTTTAAGTAACGTGTCTTCTTTAGATTATAAATTGAAAGCATGCGCTCTAAATTAATGATTTTATTGCGTATGGATAAGAACAAATTAAAATATGAAAAGATTGTTTTTTCCACACCACTTCATACATTCGTATCGTCTGTGTTAATCATAGTATAGTGATAATTTATTTATTTATTTTTTGCATTAAAGCTTAATTTAACATTCCATAAATCACTAAACACCACATGAAGACTGGAGTTTTCATAAATAAATTTGCCCGAAGGTTTTTATTAATCCAATTCGAATCTCTAGAACACTGTGATTTGAAAACTGATCTCCGTTGCAAATTTGAACAGGTGACCGAAAGGTCACTAGGCACGATGCATTTTCGTATACGCTAGTTGGCACACAGCATGCTGTGTATCATATTGTCCTTCATTAATTATCATGGTCATGCACAAATGTTCTTAGTCTTCATAATTTCTCTCATTACCTAAAATGACTTAAAAAGAAAAAAATGCTTTCAAAGTTTATCATATTTCTCTACATTACTTGTTATGACTTATCATTCAATGCCTTTTATCTCCCTCAAGAAGCCTAGGCCTTCGAAAAACGCATGCCAAATCCGCATGTCGGTTGTCAATAGCTCAAGGTGTTTCCATACATCTTGATATTTTTATTTCTGTCTCTAGCTCTCATCTTCGTGTGTTCTTTGTTCTACCTCTACTTCTGTTGATTCTAGAATAAAGGCTGCATTGTAATGCTATCAACATGTTTCCTCGATGTATATCGAATCCTTCACCACCGTTCTCCTCGTATCTCGTATTCCACTGGCACATCTCTGGTTCTTGTCCCTAGTTCATCGTGAGTGATCTTGTCACCCGTTTCAGTATTTCTATTTTACGATAACACCCTTTTTGAAATTCTATAACTTCTTCGTTGTTGTCTTTGTGTGTTCTTTATGTTTCAGAATCATACAATAGGACATTTGAGTAGACATCTTTAATTTTTTTTTTTTTTGCTGGACTTGATTCCTAGAGTATATAGTTCAGTATGTCATTTTATTGTGTAATTCTGTTTTTGCATATTTCTTTCAAATCACTCAATCGATCGATACCCTTTAGCTTCCAAACGAGCATAGGCCTTCAACAAACACATGCTACATCTTCAGGTCGCAGATGCATACCATCAACTCAATGTTTTTCCTCATCATTTTCATGTATGTCTTCATCTCGCTATTTCATGTTCTCTTTGCTCATCCTCTACTTCTCTTTCCCTAGGGATTCAAGAACAAGGTATGTCTGGTAACGCTATCAGACGGTTTCCTCAATGTGTGTCAAATCCATCGCCAGCTTCCTCTTCTCATTTCCTGTTCCTCTAGTGCTTGTCATCAGTTCCACTTTGGTTTCTCTTACTCTGGGATACTACCTTTGGTGAGTTACAAGCTGTTATATTACTCCATTAGTATCAAAGGAGTTACATAATGAAAAAAAAGGGGGGGGGGAGGGGGGCCTATAACAAAGGAGTGTCAAATCGGAGATGGATTTCAAAGGAGATACACGAATATTACCGTAACGAAGGCGTGACGTATCATAGTAGTGTGGCAGTAAGGGAAAGAGGAATGAGAAGTCTAACATGAGTTGGTATAGATGAGGTAGAAAAAAGTGATGTGCGGAAATGATGCGCATAGGAAGGGTCAAAACAGATAAAGGTTAGGCACGCTTCTCAGCGAGCAGCCAGAGGCGTGAGAGAGGTCGGGACAGAACTACCAGAAAGAAAGAGGGCAGCCATGTTGAAGGCGATGATAAGTTAGAGGAGACTTTGTGTCGTTTCTTAGATATCCGGGGTACGGATTGTGTAGACATAAGCCTCAACATATAGATAGATTGATGAGTCTCGACAAGGCGCAAGAAGGAAGGAGCGGTTAAGCTCTATTCTGAAAAAGGGGTACGTAGAGTGAATTAGTTATGATAATTCGATGGCTTGGATACATGTGCCAAGATAGCGGCCACCTAGAGTCAGGAAAAGTAACATTCCCCGGAGTTGTCCGGTAACTATTTTAATAACCTGAAACTTTAACCAGTAGTAATAACCATAACAAGAGAACCATAAGATGGAAGAAAAGGACATAGGCAGTAGTAACACCCAAAGGGACAATAGACATAAGACAGCGCAATTCTGAATACATGGTTGTCATCATCATGTGACATATTCTTTCCAGAACGTTGTCTCCATTACAGCTGCTCTGAACGCATCACGATTCTGGGCAAGTCGACCTGCATCAGCCAAAGACAAGTTCAGACTCTCTGTGATGTCCTGGGTCCACCGTCGTCTAGGTCGACCCCTTCCCCTTTTTCCAGGGACCATGCCTTCCATCACTGTTTTTTCCAGACTATTATGTCTTTTTATATGACCGAAAAATTTCAGCTTCCTTATTGCGATGGTATTTAGGAGCCAATGTTCCTGTACGTTTAGTGAGTGCAGTACTTCTCTGTTGGTCTTTTTTTCTGTCCAGGGTATTCTCAACATCCTTCTGTAGCATTTCATTTCGAATGATGTAATCTTTTTTGCAACTGTTTTATTGAGTGTCCAAGTCTCGCAGCCGTATGTTGCTACTGGGAATATACATGCTCTGATCAGTTGTAACTTTGTTTCTTTGCTTGTGCCTTGCCATAGGTTTTTCATCTGTATTAGCTTATGTGAAGCAATTGCAAGTCTTCTTTTAATTTCTACTGCACAGTCGCCAGAGCTGTTAATGATTGATCCTAAGTATTCGAATTCATTGACACTTTCCAGTTCTTCGTTATCAATTTCAATTTCTGGTTTGGTCTTTACTTTGTCTGTTGTCAATACTTTGGTCTTCTTGGTGTTTAGGTATAGATTCTGGGCCTCGCTGTGTTTTTTGGTGGACAGAAGTAATTGTTCAAGTCCTTTTGGGTTGGTCGATAGGAGGACTGTGTCGTCAGCATATCTGATTTCCGGGATCTGGTACCCGCCGATGTTAAATGAGTCAAACTCTGTGTGTTCTTGGTCATCTCTTACGTTTCTCATGATATTCTCGGCATAAATGTTAAACAGGTAAGGGGAAAGGGTACAGCCTTGTCTTACTCCTTTCTGTACTTCAAACCATTCTGATGTTTCCCCCTCTATTCTTACGGCTGCCTGTTGTTCTTGGTACAGCAGTGCGATGAGTTGTATAAGGTGGTTTGGAAATCCCATATTTTTCATAATAGCCCATAACTGCTGATGTTGTACACAATCGAAAGCTTTGGTGTAATCAATGAAACAAGTATGTAGGTCAACGTTGAATTCTCTACACTTTTCTATGATGATCCTCATGTTGAATATATGATCTCTAGTGCCTCTACCTGGTCGAAAACCCGCCTGTACTTCATTTATTTCTGTTTCTAGCTTTTGTTGCATCCTTTTCATTATGATTTGTAAAAGTATTTTGCTGGCATGGCTTATAAGAGCTATAGTTCTGTAGTTTGTGCACAGTTTCAGGTTGCCCTTTTTTGGCAAGGGTATGTAAATTGATCGTTTCCATTCCTTGGGCCAAATTCCGCTTTGCCAGATCTTGCAGCATAATGCATGGTATATACGAGCGCTGCCTTCTCCTCCTGCCTGTATCATTTCAGCTGTTATTTCATCACAACCAGGAGATTTTCCACTTTTTAAGTGTTTGATTGCATTCCGGACTTCCTCTATGGTAGGTTCTGGTTCACGTTCCGCTTCATTCATGACGTTGTTATCTGCCGCTTTGTTTATTTCCGTATACATTTCTTGACAGTACTCCTTCCATCTGTTCAGAATATCTTTACGTTCTGTTAGAGTGTCGCCTTTCTTGTCGTTTATTGCTCGGGGTGATGATTTAAAGTTGCTGTTTTTCAATGTTCTTACTTCAGAAAACATATTCTTACTCAATCCCTGTTCGCGCATTTCCTCTATTTTCCTGCAGGTGTCGTTTATGTATTGTTGTTTGTCTTGTCTGACTCGTTTTTTAATCTGCTTTGTGTATTCCTTGTACAACTCCTGATTTTCTGTATCTTTTTTGGACTTCATTTTTCTTCTCTCTCTACCACCAACTTCAGTGTTTCGTCTGAGATGTATTCTCGTCTCTTTATACTTCTTTTAGGAATTAACCTCTGTGCATTTGTAATATATACATCTCTGATGTTATTAGCAAGTTCATCTGGTGTCATTTCCTCCTGTACTGCCATAAGAATGTCAAATTTGTTCTGAATATCGACACTGTACTCTTCTGGTATGGCGCTTGTGTCATAACGTATTACTTTGTCGCTTGTAACGACTTTTTTCAATTTGATCTTGAAGTTTGCAGCAAGAAGTTCATGGTCGGAGTCACAGTCTGCTCCTGGGAACGTCTTGATGGATGAGATACAAGATCGCCACCTTTGTTGTATTAAGATATAATCTATTTGGTTCTTGCTTTTTTCCGTCCGGTGACGTCCATGTATATAGTCTTCTAGGGTGTTGCATAAAAAGAGTATTCGTGATGACTAGGTTGTTTTCTAGGCAGAATGTTGTCAAGCGTTCTCCTCTCTCATTTCTCTGGCCCAATCCATAACTTCCTTTCACTCTTTTTTCATGTTCTAATCTTTCGTTTCCAACTTTGGCATTAAAATCTCCCATTATTATCCTAATATCTTGCTTATTTGCTTTCTCTAATGCATTTTGCAGTTCATTGTAAAAATCTTCAATTTCCTGTTCTTCAGCAGCTGCTGTTGGCGCATATGTTTGTATAATTGTGATGTTCTTTCTTTTTCCTTTCAGTCTGATTGTGACAATGCGGTCATTTATGGGATTATATCCTAATAGGGAGGCAGCTGTCCTTTTAGACAGGTAGAAGCCGACGCAGCTCTGACCTCCTCTCTCTTTGCCTGAGTATATGAATGTTCCTCCTGATGGAATCGAAAAGTGTCCCTGGCCCGACCATCTGTGCTCTGAGATGCCCAGGATATCGATGTTTAGCCTTTCCAACTCGTTCTTCACTATGTACTGTTTTCCTTGGTATAAGCTTCTGACGTTCCATGTTCCTATTTTGATTATTTTTCTAAGACCGATGACATGGTTTTCCGTGGTAACACAGTCAGGCTTTTGGCCGTCATCACGATTACCTGTACTGACGCTGCCAACGATCTCTTCCCCAGTTAAATATGATCTGTCTGGCCTGGGGGCCTCACCACCAGATCTTTGTGTAGTATTCAGATTAGCCATTATGGATTTCTTGGCATTGTACATCCAGTAGTTTGCCATTGCTTTCTGGATGGTTCTGGCCGCTTACCATTACAGTCCATGGTGCGCCCTCAGCCCGATACCAGGCCTTTCCAACTCCTGCCCTAGAAGCCGTTGTCAAAATATTATTGATCATCCGCCCGTTCGGCCAGCAGTTGTGTGTACTGTTTAAGGGGGACCTCCCTTTTTCAATTTACTCATGTAGTTTGGCCGGCCAGTCAAAGCCGTTGCCCGGGGGGGTGGCGCTGCCGTACACAAGCAGACTCGAGGAGCCATACATGAGCTGAACTGGAGTGGGGGAACCAAATAGGATCCAGACCATCCTCAAAAAGAGGAAGTGACTGCCTCTCACCGTGAGGTACTATCCCTTACACACTCCAGCCCTACCCCCCTGGTTGTATGGAAGCTAATATTGTTAAAGAGGGAAGAGTCGGCCGAACCCAGATTGTTGGAGGTCCCGCCGACGGCATTGTTCTACATAGTGTAAATAAACATTATTCCAGTTGAATGCGGCGTTCCCATGTTTGTATAGAGTTGCTACGTAGTATTATGTTGTCACGCAAGATGTGTTGTGAAAACAGTCAACAACCGTAAAGTCAATTCCAACGCTTGAGGCAAAAGATCCCGGGTAAGCAAAAGCTATGTGCAGCAGCCAACTGTTAACCAGCGCTGCCACAGAAGTGACAATGTAAAATGCTTCTGATAGTTTAGGTTGGTTTAATTTTGGACCATGCACTTGAAATCTGGTGTTTGTTATGTACACAGGATACCCGATACAACACCATGTGCGTTACAATTAGAGTATAGTATTCATCATTCTATTTAGCATAGTACATTGGTTGTTTGTCTTGTGTGTTGGCTCTGCCAGGCTGTAATTTATCTGCTGTTTGTTGTGGCTTTATGTAATGTCTATGGTGTTTGTAATGTATTCTCTTCCATAATCACAGATAGCTCTCTCTCTCTCTCTCTCTCTCTCTCTCTCTCTCTCTCTCTCTCTCTCTCTCTCTCTCTCTCTCTCTCTCTCTCTCTCTCGCTATTGAATTCTTTTAACTGTATCTAAAGGGCATTTGTTTGTTTTTGAATTGGTGGATTTTTGTTTGTTGTTTCTTTCTAACTCTTGTACTGATTATTGTTTGGAAATTATTATTTTATTTGTCTTTTTTGTCATTCTCATTTGTTCTGGTTGTTATACATTGTTTTTGTTTTATAGAATTGTATTATGTTGTGCAGCTCTCTGGGTAGGTCAATTTTTTAGTATAGTTTCTAGTGATGGAGAGTTCTGTGTTCTCACGCGATGTAAACGACTATGAGTTGGGAGATGATATAAACGTTTGTGAGTTTGGGAGACAAGAATAAACGTTTTTAAATGCCACTTCTTTGAATCGTCATTCCTTTGAAATGTTTTAAAAAATTGCTTTAGGTGTCACTCCTTTGATACAGTATGAATGTAACTTCTTGTTATGTCACTCCTTCGTTATGTCACTCTTTTGAACAGAACCGATAGTACGAGTACTATATGTAGTAAGCTATAAATAAAAATAACAGAAACAAAGGACCTTCCAGCACTTTTAATAATATTATTTATTTTTCATTCTCTTGAGATTTGAAATAGTACTTTTTTTTTTGCTCCTTTCCATATTATGTGTCCAATTAATTGAGGTATTACTCTTTGATTGTGTTTTTGTTCATGAAATTATTAGATGTTCCCAGGTTTTGTTATTTTTATGTTGTTGTTAACTAAGGCTGCGGAGCTTCTTGCTCTTTTGCAGCCAATACCAAGTTAAAGACCCCTTGGCATTATCTACCCTGTAAATCTAGGCATTTCCTGTGGCTTTTTTGACATTCCGAAACGTGTTGAGTTGAGGTCATAAGCTCCAGTTTCTCCGCCTTGGCTTGCATTTAAAGGATCGTCTCATCTGAGCCCAAGATATGAGTAAGAAGTGTGTGGCATACTGTGCATTCCCCGCCATCCAAGGTGGCCCGCCAACTATGCAGAGCTAAAATACTGTAGTCTGGTTCTGGGCTCTCCCAAGGAATTGTTACGTCCTGCACAGAGCCACTTCTCAGCTTCTCCTGCCTATCACTGGGTCCATAGAGAGATCCTCCTGGCTCACGCAGGAGTGACATCTCCAAGCTTAGTGTGCTTAGGCTTATTTTTATATAATCATACAACCGCAGATTTGGTTGTCTGTGCTTCATCTTGATAATACATTTATGAAGAAATGAACAAATAAATACCAAATATAATATTCTTTTTTTTTTAGAAGGGATCAATAAACATAAATAAATGTTTCAAAAATGAACGGAGAAATGCACAACAAATATAAATGTATAAAAACAACAAGGTATATAACAGATTAAATTTAAACAGCAGACTTCAGTGAAGGACTGTATAGAGCCAAATAATATTTAAAAATTGACAAATACATGTAAATTGTAATATTGAAAAAGGGGCCAATTAAGCACAAAATATAATACTGAAAAAAATAGGCAAATGCACTCAACGTATAGTATTAAATAACCAAGGATATATTATACAGAAAATATAATATTTCTTAACAACAAAAGGACATACTTTTGGTCGAGAAATCCTCATATTAGTCACTGGTTTTGGATCACCATTTGCAAAAACGTTAATCTCCTCAACAAGACACGTCTCGTCTGTCCTTGGGAAACGAATCATTTTGAGAAGTTTACCATCCTCGGTTGCTAAAAATAGCACGTCGACAGCTTCTGTCTTGGTTTGAACATGGTCTACAACAATATGGGTCCACCTGGAAACAGCAGCACTATAAAGTCAAGATTTTAAATAATATAAATCTCAAGTCAGTGACAACACTCGACACAAACACGTAGGAAACACTTTCATGACTTAGAAGTGACAAGAAAATGAAGACGTAGTAAAACTGTGGTAAACAGTGGGGGGAAAAACAGGCAATATTTTATACTCTAAGACAGAATGCAAAGAAAATTACCTACGTTACAGTCACAAAGCCTTCGTCTGGAAAAAATCTGCAATGACTACGTTCTAATTCACGTTCACCGATCAGTCGTATCGCTTTATTAATTTCTTTGTACTCTTCAACAACTGACTTGAAAGGAAGCAGAAGTTTTGACTTTTTGCAGTACAGTGCTACATCTGACAGACCTGGTGGTACCCCTAGCCATTTCCTCATGAACTTGTTGACCTTCTGCTCTATAGCTTTCACTGTACTTGTGCTTATTTCATATATAAGCAGTGGCCACAGCAACTTAGGTATTAACATGAACTGGAGGCACCACAGTTTGAATTTTCCTAGGAGTCTGCTTTGGTCTATGATCTGTAGCCCTCTGCCTGCCATTTCTATTGTCTATTGCACTGCCTTCGAATCTTTTAATGAGGCATCGTACACCCTGCCAAGACTTTTAACAGGTTCCTCAACGACAGTAGAGATTCTTTGGTTGGAAACCAATGAATATGACCTCTGCTATCTTCCCTTTCCTGACTGATAGGCTTCTCGACTTCTTGGGTTTGAAGCTCATTCTGCACCAGCTGACTAGTTCATCCAGGCGTGCTAACATCCTCCGGGCCTGATGTTCATCTGATGTCAGAATTGTTGTGTCATCCATGAATGCTTTGGGCGGTGGCATGTGACATATTCCACCGAGCTTTGGCCCTATAGCCATTCCTTCAGCCGCATTGAGGAATACCTGCATAGCCATCACGAATAGTATCGGAGAGATGGTACATCCCATCGCAATTCCAACTTCAAGGCCAATCCACTTCGTTGTGTATTCTCTGGTTGAAAATCTGACAGAGAACCCTGCGAAACACAGCTTCAGCATTGCTGCAATCTCTTGTGGAACATGATACATTTCCAGGGCCTGCCACAGCATCTGGTGTGGAACGGATCCATAAACGTTTGCTAGATCCAACCAGATTACATGGAGGTTTGTTCTGTCAGACTTTGCCTTTTGAATTGCTTCCCAGATCATTGTGGCATGCTCCAGACATCCTGGAGCACCTGGTGTATCCTCCTTTCTGAATGGTAGTGTCAATGTACCCATTTGCCAGGAGGTATGTAGTGAGCCTTTTCGCCGTCACTGAGAAGAATATCTTCCCTTCCACATTAAGTAGTGAGATTGGCCTGAACTGACTGATGTCTGTGGAATTTTGTTCTTTCGGGATGTAGACTCCGCCTTTCTCCATTCCTTGCTTACAAGCTGGGTTTTCCACGCATTCTTCAGTAAACGGAGCAGTCGTTTGAGCACCACATGGCATCTCTTATACACAACATATGGGACACCAATAGGACCTGGAGCTGACTTGCACCGAGCTTTCTGGACAATGCTTTCTACCTCTAGCATCGTTGGGGGCTTGGTGTTAAATTCAGCTCCTGGCTTACTCGGCCATTTAAGGCCTGCCATGCTGCTGAGCGGCTCATCTTTGCGACTATCTGAATATGTCATTCTAAGGTGTTCTTCCAGGTCATCATTCCTGATGTTTAGCGTACCCGACCGTAGCTGCTCAAACAGTTCTTTGGCAAACTTGAAGGGCTCCCTGAAGAATCTTTCCCTATCCCTTCGAGTCTTCCTTCTCTTCCTGCACAACCTTTCTGCTCTACAAAGGGCATTATGTTGGCCTTTCAGGTCCTCCCAAACCTGTCGTAACCCTTCCTTCTCTGTGGCAACTGCGTTCTTAACAGTTTTCGGGCATGCTTCTTCTGTTTCCTGATTTCTTCTATTTTAATTTGTCTTCTACTTTTTCGTGGTGGGTTACTTTCCCTTGCCTCCCTGACTCCGAACACTTTGCGACAGTGAAGATATATTATGTCGCCAAAGATTTCCAGCTTCTTCTCCAAAGTTATCTGCTTCAGGTTGTTATCCAATTCTTTTGCCAAGGCTTCGTCCAGCTGTTCCCAAAGCCCTTTTGCACTGGCAGGTGGAAACTTGATTGCATCTCTCGTCCCGTCAAAGAAGTGTGTGAGATCATCATCAGGCAGATAAATTTGAATGTACTCAGCACTGTAGATTGACTCCTTGCTGCGTTCTTCTAACGTCTTACCCGTCGAGACATAACGCTGTTGATCTCCCCCTGATGAGCTCCCACACCCATTTTTTCGTTCTGTGGATATTCATTCCTCTCTGAGTAGAGAATTTCCTACTACAGGCACATGGAAATTCCAGCCGTTGTTCAGAGCTCGAAGTCCGTGTAACGGGTCTGGTCGATTCCAATGAGGCGCCTGTGGATTCATCATTCTCTCCCCCCCACCCCCTTTTCGGTGAATCCTGGGGGCATCTATCATTTTTGGGTCCTGTAGCAATTGAATACAGCTTACTGGGTGCTAACCCGGTCAGCCGGTTTCTAGTCTTTCCCAGTATCATCTGTCTTTCCAGAAGTCCATTGGTCTTTTCCCAATTGTCACTGGTTTGACCATGCAACTATGATAGGAAACTCTATACAGAGCGATATAACAGGAGGCAATCTGATCATCAGAAGAATCCCCCCGACATTGTATACCAGTGAAAGGGGCCGTTTGTGAACTTTGTAATGTAAGCTATCTCATTAATCAGCATTTCGTATTAAAATCGGCATTTTAAACCCACCCCCACCCCCTTATCACAATTCGTCGCACAAAATCATGTGTGACGTCACATATCTCTTAATACCTTTTTTCCCCCTCCATATGTTTTTGTAATACAGAAATTACGTAATCGAATGTAGATTACATAACTACTTATTATCATCATCATCCTAATCACCTTTCGATTCCCCAAGGAGCGTATGTGATAAGGGTGGATTTAGGCTGACTTCAATTACCACCCCTATCGACACCCGTAAAATTATAGTTGTAGATGTAGGGTGTCTTATCTGGTTTTGTGTTGTTGTTGTTGCTGTGTATGGTAGTGATGTAGTTCACAGAGTTACAGCACGTAGGGTACGACATGTGAAGTCATAAATGGGTAAACCGCTCTGGACGTTTTTTCATCATTTATTTTGACGTCACAGGTACAAGAACATACATCCAGTTCACAATAGAGCGAAGTCATGACATTCACAAACATCAGCTTACATAGTTTATCAATGCATTTGGCATATTCTAAAGATGATGATATGGCGCCAAGGTATTATATGGTTGGCTCCAAATACAAAAGTACATCAACAAAAAATCCTCTTACTGTTCAGATGTGCTAAACGAGTCAAATCATAAATCGCACGAGGATGGCATTCCAGGAGTGCAGGTCAAACTGACCTTTACAGGCATTCCTAAGTCTAACCTTGACGTAGGCATAATCGCTGACACACAGCGACGTTCATAGAACAAAGAACTGTCCTTCGGGCTGAGTATGACCCGTTTACATATAGATCTCAGGTATGAAGATACCTGGGGCGTGACATCTATTAGAAGAACCTTCCTTTCTGTAATGCATACGTGAGCAGAGATCGACCATTGTCAAACATAAGTAAAGTTACAGATTGGATGTAAATGAGGCATTACCTTCGTTCGAAAATCCACACCACAGAAAACATACGCCTCCAGGCGTTTTAGAATACTCAAGGGAAGGACCTTGTAAGCTAACTATCTCACAATAAGGCTCCTAATCCCTAACAAAATCACAGAGACGCCAAAACGCGTCCTTTCTGCTTCACAGCTTTACATCGTCTCCCAAGATAAAGAAACTTCCCAGACGCCCCGCGTCCGGACATGCGCAGAACCTATACACTTGAAATAGCGATCAAACAAGACGATCTAGGAACATTCCAGATAAGATTTAACTAGATCGAGCCTTATTTGGACATGAACAGAGACCTCAACACAGGTTTCAGACATTCCAACAACAGTTGACCGATACTACCAAATAAGAAGAATGGTCACACTTCGTTAATAAAAATATGGACCGACCGTGTCTCGACACAAGAGGAGGTAACATCATATTAAATGATAATCTCAATTATCCAGAGTTATGTAGCTTTGACCGAAACAAATTAAAGTGTACGTTTCAGTCAATCTAATTACACAATGTCTTTAGCAAAAAATGATCATACAACGACTTTAGAAAAAATGAAGATCTGTGCGTAACAGTATGCTCTATGCCAAAACTTCCTGTCCTCTGTTATCAGGTCAAGGTCTTTCCGTATTTTCTTCATCCCTGTCATGTCTGATACCAGGTCTCTTCTCCATGTTTCCCTTGGTTTTCCTCTGCCTCTCTTATCTTGGAGGTTCCAGAACATGGACTGCTTGGAAAAGCTTTCAGCAGGTGTGCTCAATATGTATCATATCTATCTCTAGCACCTTCTTCTCATGTCTTTTTCTTCTGTTGAGAGTGTCCAGGGTTAGGGCACAGACCTCTCGCGGCAAATGCAGTCTGTTGGAACCAAGGTTGCATAACGCTAAAGTCTACCATCTGTAAAATGGAAATCTGACTCTGTTATTGGGTTAGGAAAGGCAAGGCAGTGAGGAAATGAGCTGGTTAACTCACCTCTCGAAGCTCGACCTAGTAACGCGAAATCTCTAACACTTCACTCACCTACGGCAGTAACTGCTATGGAGTTACAATTTTTACCCATTTATGAAATAAAAAGATTTTTAATAGTTGTTTTCCATGTTCAGAACCATACAACCTGACACTTGAATTGAAGATTCTGATTTTTATGTTGGACTTGCCTTAAGGGGATCTCCATGCATGTCCCAATCCAATGAAAGCTCTTCCAGCCTTCTGTATTGTTATTTAAATATCAGTGTCTGTATTTTTGAGGTGTGTATTGCATTTAAAAAAAAAAGAAATTTATAATTAAAAACAATTTAAACCACTTAAAGATTATAACACTTATCAGATATTTCGGATGAGGTAATAATTTTAATATAAGTCGTCCATGAGGGAGCTGTTAACTATAGCGGATATAAGTTACGTATTGCGGATATAAGTAAAGTATTGCGGATAAAAGGTAACTAGTACGGATAAACGTTAATTATTGTGCATAGATCTTAACTATTGGTGATAAAAGTAGAAATATCATTTATGAAAGAGACGAATGTGACAGCCCCTTCACTTTTTTGTCCCATATTGTCGCACAACGTCACACAATTTTGACCCCAATTATTAAAGCTGCTCTGAATGTAAATGATGTCAAGGAGTTCAATGGACTTTGGATCCTTAGTGTCATCAGAATTCAAATGGTGTCTGGGATCTTAAGAATGTCTGCCGTTTAATGCTGTTCTTTACATAAATGCTGTGTGGAATCTGTTAACCTGAATGTAAGTTGTTGGGATCGTATTAATGCCTGTGTTCTTAGTGCTGCCAGAACGTAAATAGTATGTGGATTCTCAATTGATTCTTCTTCTTCTTCTTCGTTCGTCCTGAAAAGGACGTTGGTTGCGTTGTGTCCGTTTACAGCGAAGCTGCGATATTTGCGCCTTTCGGCCGACACATCCGACTTCAGCACAGCATTTTTTGGGCCGGGTTAGCTTTCCCTCTTTGATCCCTATTCACTTAGCCAGGCTGCAGTGATGCAGCCTGTTTCCAGGACCACCACTTGGAGGTGGAGTATGGTCTTGGTCCGCTTTGGTTCGCTGACCCTGACGCAAGCAGTCTAGCTATGGGTCGCTAACTGCATTTCTCACTTTTGACGTGTCTTAGGTCCCAATTAATTCTAGGTTATTAATGCCAATCTAAATGTAAATGATGTATAAAATCCTTGTGAACTATTGCTTGTAAGTATTGTAAAGAATGCAAGTTGGGTCTGAAAACGTAGTAATAAGTGCATTCGTTGTGTTACTCTGAATTTAAATAGTATCTGGAAACTTTCAAAATTCTGGATACTTAGTATTGCCCTGAATTTAAACCATGTCTGGAATCTTAGTAATGCATGTGGTTGTAAGGCTGCGCTTAATGTAAATTACGCATTGAACTATAGTGATGCTTGAATATCCAGTGCTTCACATGAAAGTAATATCTGGAACTTAAATGGTGTCCTGTGTCAACTTTCTATTACCTCTCATTCTCCTTCATTATGAGTGGTCCCATCTCCCGGGACATGACAGCTTTGTCCATCAACTGATATTTTTTGGCTGCCCTGAGAAAATCTGTTGAATGCTTCGAAGATGTTTCACTACTTGAACTCGGACTGTTACACTGGAACAATCACACATTATTAGACTGCATAAATCAAGCCAGATTACACTGTCTTGGCCTATTGTGTATGTATCTATTTTTAATATGGTAGTATACAAAGACTAAAACAATTTTTAAAAAGACAAACACAACTAAACATTTTTTAAATGAGTGTTTACTGTGACACGTTAGTATGACAGGTTGGCATTAGAGTGAGTGTTTACTGTGACACGTTAGTACAAAAGGATGGCGATAGAATGAATGTTTACTGTGGCACGTTAGTATGACAGGTTGGCAATAGAATGAGTTTTTTCTGTAACAGTTTAGTATGAAAGGCTGACTATAGAATGAGTGCTTACTGTGACACGTAAGTATGACAGGTTGGCGATTGAACGAGTGTTCACTGTGACACATTAGTATGAAAGGTTGACTATAGAATGAGTGTTTACTGTGACATGTTGTGGTGAAAAATTCTAATACCCATATATAAATTAGAACATAAATGTAAAGCAGAAAGCAAATATAAGAAAGAAAGAAGAATGGAGCAAAACCAGTGCTTTCCCAATAGCGCAAAAACCTGAGTCCTACAGTTAAAAAATGCGGACAGATGATAGTTAAAAATAAACAACTAAGATCGAAAAAAGACAGTATTTTTAAATAAGCCATTTAGTCTCATGATAATTGTATATTCGGGTTTCTGAAGGCTAGTGGACTAGGAATATGTAATAAATTATCTAAAAAGTCCATTAGATAATTAGATATTGGTAATAAAACATATAGAGAACAGAGATACTGTCAGGTTTGGTCATATCTGCTTGGGATGGAAATCACTGAATTTTGTTGAAACATAGTAGTGACAGAAAGTCTAAGATAGTACGTGGGAGGCCATTGGCTGAACTTTGAAGTTAAAAGAAATTGGATTGGGTGACCTATGAATAACAAATAAATGCCTAGAAACGGAGTAGAAGTGAATGAAAATGTTGGAATGACTGGGTACTCTTTTGAATATATTCAAAACGATTGGTCAATACACTGGATATTGGCAGAAGAAATCTTAGAGGGGACGCCATATCGTTACACATTTAGAGAGATGAGATCAGGCAGTGTTATCCAAAAATTAAATATATGATAACAGCTTGGACATACCGCAGATCAAACTGTGTCAGTCATCTTTAGTGTGTTTTCCTTACGAATTGTGGTAAGCTAGACATTTTTGATCTGTATTTATATGAAAATGGAATGTGAAATGATAAATTATGTCTGTATGTGTGCGGTTCAGTAGCAAACATGAAGCAAAGCCTAGATATTGCTCCACCATGTAAAAGCTTGTCAGAGAGGAGTATAACTGCACATATATATATAGGATTGCCATATAGTAACACAACACCTATCCTACAGTATGGAAGGGATTACAGCTGGAATTGCAGAGGCGATGTAACCATTAGGGAGAGGAATACTGGTGTATATTGTCACATGAAAAGCTAGCAGTTGGCCTAAAGCGCTGAACTTTATGTTTGTTTGTACTGTCATGTACTTCAGTGTGGAATAATATTGTATACTAGTTAGTAAGAAGGATGCATAACCTTCACTTTCAGGGACCGTGGTATAGATGGTGATATTGCATAGTCCGGTCTGAGTACTGCGTGATCCAGAAAGTTGACAGCAGACTCCATGCACAAGATAGCGGCCATTGCCTATCATATTATCAAACTGAGAAGCAAGCGAGCAGAGGATACAGGTTTCCTGCAGCTGCATTATGAGATAAGAGCATGTCAGCACGTAGAGCCCAACCTTGAATCAAATACCCCTGAAGTGAACTTTATTAAAAAGACAAAAGGGACAGAAAGTTTAAAGAAACAGAATCTGTGAATCCTTTAATATTATTTCCACCAGTAACAAACACATGAAGTCGTGATGACAAACAACAACCTAGCACTAAAAGCCAGTATTACCTCATAATAATACATCACAACACTACAATTATATTACAATACTATGATATGTCTGGACAAAGATCTTTTGTATAAATTTGTGTACATAAACATTGTGCTTACATTTGATTGTGATTCCTGATATACATTGTAGTAGGATCAGGATATCTATATATTGAAAAAGCTAATACCTTATATAAAATTTAACACTTGACTTACTTAAGATAAATCTTTAGAGTGTTATGTGTTTGTGATTGTCATAGTGTTGTAAATTGTTGTGAATCTTAACTTAGGTGTTTATCTGTCTGTTGGTTGTTGTGAACTTACACTTCATCACTATCATAACCCTAGACATTAAACGAAGTCATCATACAATTCAAGAATAAGCCTGATTGAGGTCGATATGTGGTAGCAAGCAAGGTTCTCTGTAACACACCAACCTTATTAGATTCAGAGACCTTCACAACTGATCTCATTCGGTACACTAAGTCCCCTATAACTATTTAAATAAGCCCAACTCACCACACATGTTAATATGAAAAGTTGGCGATAGAATGAATTTTTACTGTGATACGTTAGTATGAAAGCTCGGCGATAGAATGAGTGTTTACTGTGACACGTTAGTATAAAAGGTTGACGAAAAAATGAGTGTTTACTGTGACATGTTAGTATGAAAAGTTGGCAATAGAATGAGTGTTTACTGTAACATGATAGTTTGAAAGGATGGCGATAGAATGAGTGTTTACTGTGACATGTTAGATGAAAGGTGGCGATAGAATGAGTGTTTACTTTGGAACGTTAGCATGAAAGGTTGGCGATGGAATGAGTGTTTACTGTGCCATGTTAGTATGAAAGGTTGGCGATAGAATGAGTGTTTACAATGTCATGTTAGTATGAAAGGTTGGCGATAGAATGAGTGTTTACTGTGACACGCTAGTATGAAAGGTTGGCGATAGAATGAGTGTTTATGTTACGAGAGATCCGATGGAAGGGGAGTAATCTTTAGAATGTTTTGGACAAATTAAATTTCGAGTTGCAACGCTTGATTAAGCGGATACTTGTTTGACTTTAGGATAGAATTATCTTTTCCTATTTTTCGAGTGACAGAGTACAGATAAGCGTGTGAACGCTGTTTAATCTCAAATGTTGAGATGTATTTATTCTGTACTGTTTTGAGTCATGTGAATAGCTCGCAGCTAGTCTGCATGTGTTATCGAGAGCGGTGTTCAAGACAGCCGAGTCTCGTGACGGGTTTTTTTTGGCGGGACTAGTGTGTGATTAAGGGAGTTGAGTTTTGGACGTGGACCGTGTAGGTCGAGTCCCTGTGTTTGGATAGTGTATGCCTACGTAGTGCTTAGGAAAATGTCGACTTATATATTTTTGCTGTGTGTACAGCCTATTTGAGAAACTGCAGTAAAGATTTGTTTAGGCCATATGAACATTATTATAGCTGCCGTGTGATGCAGGCTTTATTGAGTAATGGAGTACTGTTTAGGCCATATGAACATTATTATAGCTGCCGTGTGATGCAGGCTTTATTGAGTAATGGAGTACTGTTTAGGCCATATGAAGATTATTATAGCTGCCGTGTGAGCAGGCTTTATTGAGTAATGGAGTACTGTTTAGGCCATATGAACATTATTATAGCTGCCGTGTGATGCAGGCTTTATTGAGTAATGGAGTACTGTTTAGGCCATATGAACATTATTATAGCTGCCGTGTGATGCAGGCTTTATTGAGTAATGGAGTACTGTTTAGGCCATATGAACATTATTATAGCTGCCGTGTGATGCAGGCTTTATTGAGTAATGGAGTACTGTTTAGGCCATATGAACATTATTATAGCTGCCGTGTGATGCAGGCTTTATTGAGTAATGGAGTACTGTTTAGGCCATATGAAGATTATTATAGCTGCCGTGTGATGCAGGCTTTATTGAGTAATGGAGTATTGTATTAGGCCATATGAAGATTATTATAGCTGCCGGGTGAGCAGGCTTTATTGAGTAGTGTGGAGATTTATGATGCTGTGATAAAGCGATTATAAGGCCAGGAGGTGGACAGGCCGTATTAGGTATTGATGTAGTGTGGAAATTATGTACAGTGTATTCGATTAAAACTGTGTTTATCTCTGATGCTACGTTAAGATGTGACTGCTGACTGCCTCGAGTGCCCAGTAAGAGCTTCGTGCTGATAACGCGAATGTGGGTGTCCACCAGTATTACAATATGGTGGACCAGTTCATTTTGGATCGACTACCACGACATTCTCGTGACAAGAGTTTGGATGAACTTCGACCTATTTAATGATATTGCCTGTGTGGCGCATTTGAGAAACCACGCACGCTTTATTCGTGGTAGTATGCAACTTTACACCAGTATCAATTGACGTTCTATTTCATGCCCATAGACTACAACAACGTCTGCAGTGGTCAGGGAAATTCAATTAGACTTGGACAGTATTTGTACCAGCATTTGTACGGGTTGTGACGGATTCCTGCAATATTCGGGTTACCTGTGCCAGTTTTCACCATCACAAGTTCAAGACGGAGTTGCCGTGTACATTTCAGACTACAGAACAGTCAAGAGTTGCAGTGTGTGCTGTATTATGGTTCCTGTCAACTTGTGCATTGTTAAGCACATATCACGTTGACGAAATTACCTGAAGAGAAACGAATCAAGTTCCAGTGCTTTCCCGCAGTAGAGGTTTTAGCAGTCTATGTGATATCCAGTGTCGTGGCGGAAAGGAACGGGATTGTTGACAGATAAGTGATTTTTTCTTGTGTAAATTGAGTCACTTCATGCATGTCATTGGGCCTCCCTAATTGCTCATTCTGTTGTTATTGTTGTTTATGTCTAATTTGACATATGATTAAGATTTTATGCATAGGTGTTAATGGCTGTTGACATATGTCGATTTTCCTGATAATGATGTGACTTGATAAAGGTGCTATAAAAAATGAATTAGTGATACAGAATTGAGGAATAAGCTCATTTCTTGACAAATAGTTAACTTTGTGATCTGGAAAGGTGATTGTCCCAACTTTTGTAGACAGTAATTTGTCATAACTATAAGTGATTACTATATATATTTGATTAAGTAAGTGAATCACTATGGATGATGATGATATAGATCCTGATGATATGAGGCCTGTATTGGCTTATTTGTTGGAAGAAGGTAGAGATTATCAAGAATTAAAAGGCCCAGAGCTTGAGGAACATGTGATAGACAAATTTTTGGTCAATGCGGCAAAAGCCCTAAAATATTTTGCTGAGGAGAATTTTCACTCTCATCCTCATCTAAGGATGGCTAAAGATTTAGCGCAGTTACTGGTTATGGATCTTCGATTGTTTTCGTACCACTATATGGGTGTTGAACGCGATCAGATAATGAAGAGTATACGTAAGATAGTGCGCAACGACATGGCTGATGATCAGAAAAAGGAGTTAGAAGATGAGGAGCAAATAAGAAGGAACAAACGGAGTGCCCTACAGGAAAGGGACAGTTGTGTAAAGAGTACTGCTGAAGTAAGTAAGCTACATGAAACAGTGTCCAGACTAACAAGTGATTTAGATAAATCAAATTCGGAACTTGCTAGTGTGCAAGCAAGTTTGGATTTAGCATTGTTGAAGATAAAGCAATTGGAAGTCCAGATGAAGGATACGCAAATTGAGGTAGAAAGTATTACACAGGAGGTCCAACAAAATAAACAGATTTATGAGAAATTGAAAGTTGAGACCGATAAACGTGATAGGGCTTATACAGAGTCACTTCTTGATTTGATGGATGATATTGCGAATCTTGGTCTCCAACAGGAAGAAAAGAATGCGATGATTCCAGAAAAGATTGATGAGCTTAATAATAGCAATGATTATATTTAGATTCAGTCACTACAACTAGAGTTGACTCAGTTGAGAGCAAATAAAGAACAGTTAGAGAAAGAGACATTAGTAGAGTTGACGGCTGAGAAAGAGAAGGTCGCTAAGATTGAAAATTTACTAACAGAGGAAAGCTGCAAAGTTTTAAGAGTTGACTGTTTAAACAAGAAATTAGGTGAAGAGATCTCACATAGAGATGTGGAGATTGCACAGGCAAGAAAACGAGTAGATGGCCAGCTTGACATCGTCTTGAATAACAATATATGGTCTTCTGTCAATGTTGACAATGATAGACAGAAAGTTGCGAAAAGTCAGCCCCATACACTTTTTGCTCAGAGAGATGTCAGACATAGTAAAGACAGATCTTTTCGTGGTAAATATAACTTTCGAAGTTCTAATATTACTGATAGTTCCAGTAATAATTCTTGGCGTCAGACCAACAAAGATTCTTGTGTAACAACCAGTTCTGTTAATCAGGAAAAGAAAGGTGATAAATTTCAGGTCAAGACTCATAAAAGCAAATATTTCTCGACTATTGGAAATTCTCAGAAATTAACAACAGGGGTTGAGGCTATTACTACTTGTTCCAAAGATGAAACCCATATGCGGAACAATAGAGATACTATTGTTTCTAGCAGTTATCAAACTCAGCACAGTCAGTTTGAAACAATTTGTAAATATATTCCCATAGGGGAAAAGAAAAACAGTTATAGTAAGAGAGATAACCCCAAGATTAAATAGTACCAAGGGAGATCAGTAAATAATAATTTTCCTTCTCGTAGATACTGTAGACAATTTAACAAATCTCAAAGTTTTGATTGTAAGAATGTTGGAAAGTATGATAGAGATAATAGCTTTTCAAAGGTTGCTTTACATCACCAGAGTAATGTTCCTCAACAAAAGACTAAAGTCATTATTAACAAGGCAACGGTAATAATAAGTATTTTGATCATAGAACAAATAATAAGCGCAATTGTGCTAATTTTGTTCAACATGAGCCCAGAGTCATTTATAATCGAGGTAAACAGAGTAAAAATAACAGTGGATGCTTGAATACTATTGCTTGCTCTGCTTGTTGTTGTGAATATAACACTTTGTTTCAGCCTACGGCAGCGGCGACATTCAAGGTCGGTCATGTTGTCCCCAAGTATTCTGTGATATCTACATGTGATAGGCAGAGCTAGTGACATCGTGAAGAGACTGGTGCTTTACACAAGCCGGTACTGGGTAATTGTAAATTTGATTTCTACGTTTTTCTCATTAAATTTCACTATTGAGTAAAATGGAAATTTTCATTTGTATTTGTTGACAGAAGCTACGTTGCGATAAGAGTCAAGGCTTCTGTGACATATTGACGGTCAGAAATGTAGGTCAACTTTCCGCTCGAGTGGTCAACCGAAACCTGTCAGCGTCTAACTAGAATCTGAGGTGTTGCTTACTGAAGGTCAAGCATGTTTACAAGAGAGTGGGAAATTTTGCGGCTTATTTTTTTGTTGTTGAGAAAGTAAATATTTTTGTATTCTATATTAGTACATGACATGTTGTTTTGAAATAACATATAATTTTGTTGTAATGATTATTTCTATGCATCTTTTGATTGCCATAATTTTTTTTAATTGTTGTTATTTTTATATCGGTAGTTTGATGACATGTTAATACATTTTTATGCTATTTATATATTATTGTGAAACTTTGATTTTTCCAGAACTTGATTTCTTGCCAGTCAGGCATGCAGATTATTTTCTTAGCAGATTATTATTTTTTTTTTAAACTTATTTTTTTTGTAGATATTTTTATAGAACCTTTTGCATATTACATATTAGCAACAAAGTGTAGATTTATTTATAATGTATATTTTATCGATTTGAGTAAGAGATAGAGTTATAGCTAAATAGCATTGTACTGAGCTGAACGTAATTGTCAGCAGAAAGAACTTAAATGATAAATTAAATTTACATGTGTTGATTTAAAGGTTTCTTCGAGATAGGATTTTTGTTTTATATTTCACTCATTTTGTTAAAATATTGATTAAATTATTAGGTTTTAGTGGTCTTGAATTACTTAAAAATTAAATACTGTTTTTATGTAACTTATCGTAAAAAAATATGTATGTACGGTACTTTTGGAAAAAAATGAATTTTTTTTGGCATTGTAATTTTTTGTTGTGTGTGCCCAGCATTTGACTGCGTGATATCATTGATATGTAGTGTGATTAGTTTTTGTAAAAAGTTGTTTTTGTTATGATGGATTTTTTATTTTAGCGCTTGATTGTGCGTTGGTCGTATTAGTTATAGCAATGCTATTACTTGTTTGTTCGATGCCTATAATTTATTTATTTTAGTTTTGTATAACTCTTGTTTTATACTTTCGTACTTCATCTTCGTTTTACTTGATTCTACTTGTATACTTTGTCTTCTTTCAACATTTATATTTCCATTCTTTGTATTGTTGGAATGGTTATATGACTTGATATGATATATCTACTTATGATAGTTGTATTTATTTTACATGTAAGTGTCCAACGTAATTATGAGTATATGGTATTGTTGAGTTCTTACTTTCCTTTTTTTCAGATCATTCTTCTTTTGATTGATCTTGTGTTTTCTCTTTCGATCGGTTGTTGTCGGTTTGGTTTGTACTACGTATACTTGACTTAATTTTGGAACTGATCATATTTGTATATTTAGCTAATTACTTTTTATACTTAGCTGATTATGCTGTATGCTTTAATTGCTACTTTACACTTTAATGCTGATATTTGTTGTAGATATAGTTTGATTTAAAATAAGATGATTTTTGTAAGCATATGTTAGAGCTTCATTTTCTTCTAAATTTTTTGTTTTTGGGGGTTAACTTTTTCAAAAAAATGATAGAATCATTTTTTTTCCCGGAGAGGGTGGTAACTGTTACGAGAGATCCGATGGAAGGGGAGTAATCTTTAGAATGTTTTGGACAAATTAAATTTCGAGTTGCAACGCTTGATTAAGCGGATACTTGTTTGACTTTAGGATAGAATTATCTTTTCCTATTTTTCGAGTGACAGAGTACAGATAAGCGTGTGAACGCTGTTTAATCTCAAATGTTGAGATGTATTTATTCTGTACTGTTTTGAGTCATGTGAATAGCTCGCAGCTAGTCTGCATGTGTTATCGAGAGCGGTGTTCAAGACAGCCGAGTCTCGTGACGGGTTTTTTTTTTGGCGGGACTAGTGTGTGATTAAGGGAGTTGAGTTTTGGACGTGGACCGTGTAAGTCGAGTCCCTGTGTTTGGATAGTGTATGCCTACGTAGTGCTTAGGAAAATGTCGACTTATATATTTTTGCTGTGTGTACAGCCTATTTGAGAAACTGCAGTAAAGATTTGTTTAGGCCATATGAACATTATTATAGCTGCCGTGTGATGCAGGCTTTATTGAGTAATGGAGTACTGTTTAGGCCATATGAAGATTATTATAGCTGCCGCGTGAGCAGGCTTTATTGAGTAATGGAGTACTGTTTAGGCCATATGAACATTATTATAGCTGCCGTGTGATGCAGGCTTTATTGAGTAATGGAGTACTGTTTAGGCCATATGAACATTATTATAGCTGCCGTGTGATGCAGGCTTTATTGAGTAATGGAGTACTGTTTAGGCCATATGAACATTATTATAGCTGCCGTGTGATGCAGGCTTTATTGAGTAAGGGAGTACTGTTTAGGCCATATGAACATTATTATAGCTGCCGTGTGATGCAGGCTTTATTGAGTAATGGAGTACTGTTTAGGCCATATGAACATTATTATAGCTGCCGTGTGATGCAGGCTTTATTGAGTAATGGAGTACTGTTTAGGCCATATGAAGATTATTATAGCTGCCGTGTGATGCAGGCTTTATTGAGTATAGAGTATTGTATTAGGCCATATGAAGATTATTATAGCTGCCGGGTGAGCAGGCTTTATTGAGTAGTGTGGAGATTTATGAAGCTGTGATAAAGCGATTATAAGGCCAGGAGGTGGACAGGCCGTATTAGGTATTGATGTAGTGTGGAAATTATATTATATGATTCGATGTACCCGTGTTCGTCTATGTCTACGTGATGATGTGCTGTGAGTTAATAAACAATAATTAAATATCACCAGTCGTTCCATACTCGATGACTCCCGTGTGCGCACCTGTTGTGTGAACGACTTTGCCAGCACACAATCACACTCACTTTACCTATAACAAACACGACTATTACATTTATGGTTTACAGTCAAGTTGGAACCAATACAGTAGATGTTACTAATAAAAAGTGCTGTTACAGTTTACTATGTGTGACGACTTGCCCAATCTTCTCTTCATTTTTATTATTATTTACGTGACATCATTTTTTTCTCATCCTCAATGCATGATCGCAAAGTCCCGGGAATTGTCACTTGCGGATAATCTCCTAGCGTTCGGTGATTTTCTCCTCGCGTTTAATGCTATTTTTAGATACGACGTCATTGTTGACCACTGACCTCGGTAGCGAGAAACCCGCTTTAATTTAAGACAAGACTGCTTAAACTTAGATAGAACCAGTATAGGCCACTTTAGGAAGACCCCACGTGACTTTTAACGTTATTGATTGGAGCGTCTTATTGATGCTAAGGTCACATGATGCACGCTACGGATCACGTGTCCAAGCGGAAATGTCCCGCTAAAAGTGCGCCAAACACGGCCATTTTTCACTTACGCCCAGGTAACCAAGAAAGCTAGACCTAATCCAGATCGTGCGAATTCACGCATTAAAGCACTGAAGCCACGTGTCTAAATTGCTGGTCCATCTGAGTAGGTAAGTGAAAATCTCGTTAGAAAATAGTATTGTGATGAAATGTGTAGTACCTTGCAAAATCGACGCAAAATTGGTATAACTGCGTTTACTTTATTCATAATTTTTGTTTTACGATCACATCCAGCCACATGTGATCGGGTGTATTTTATGATCCCACGGGATATGTACAACATGTTCATAATAATGTATAACGGGAATATATATAGCTATTAATTTCCATATTATTTGATTATTTTCGACCCAACGCTTAGACTAGCGGAAATTAATATTAATGATAATGCGACAGACCGTGACATATATTAATTATAAATTATATGACGATGCGACCAGACATGAAGTGTGTGATAATGTTGTCAGACAATTCTAAAACACTGGTGTCCAATTATTTGTTAAATTCATCATAACTGACATGACGATTAGGCTAGAGGCACAGAACTAGAATACTGTTGCCGACATTTCTATGATAAATTTGGTGGGTTTAACTGACATTTATAATAATTCATCGGGTTTAGTTGACGATAAATCAGTCTAAAGAATTATAATACTGCCTCTAAAACTAAAGCTATGAACTTTTCTAACGAGACCTTTGATATCATCTTGAACGGGGAAAAACTACAGAAAGTTGAAAGTTTCAATTATTTAGGCAGTAAAATGACTCAGGATGGTGACACAACAAGAGAAATTCATACTAGAATTGCTTTGGCAGCTAGCGCCTTCAATAGATTATCTAACATTTGGAAATTACGATCATTGAATATACATACCAAGCTTCGTCTGTTTAATTCAAATGTTATCTCAGTGTTAACATACGGCTGTGAGAGTTGGAAAATAACAAAATCATTGGAGAACAAGCTGAATACATTCGAGAACAAATGTCTTAGAAAACTCATGAACATCAGTTGGAAAGAATTCAAGACTAATCGACAAATAAGAGAGGACTCTAGGCAGAAATATGTCTCCGACTATATAAGGAAAAGACGATGGTCATATATCGGTCATGTCCTACGAATGCAAAACAACAGAATACCACTACAGGCGCTCACTTGGGTTCCTGAGGGTAAGAGGAAAAAAGGAAGACCAAAAGAAACACTCAGAAGAACAATAATAAGAGAAGGAAGAACGTTGGGCCTAAATAATGTGCAAGAGCTAAGAGGAGTGGCGTCACAACGAACAACCTGGAGAGCACTGGTTTCTGCCTTATGCGCCGTGTTTGGCGCTTAAAGAATTTATTATTATTATTATTACTGGGGCAGAGAAATATAATAAATGACAGAAAGGAGAAACATGAATTCAAGATTAGGCTCTAGACATATGATGTTAGAGACTAAAATCTGAGATGACTGGCAGACGGACGGCTTAGGGAAAGACTGCTTTCTAAAGCTAGAAAATTAATGAAGCCGTCGTATTTGTCTTCAGTCTATGGTGGAGCCTTGCACGACAGTCCAATCTCAGAGCAGAATACGGAGTCGAGCACAGAGAAGGCAAATCCGAACCATTCAAGACCTACCTGGGGCAACGTCAGGAGACCGGAGAACTAACCACGCTTCACTATCAGCCAGGGGCTGAAAAGATAAGTTCCTTGAAAAAGGGAACTCACCAAATCAATGCCATATATTTTTGTCATCCATGATGAAAAACACTTGAATTGTGAGACACATAGTACATACAGCAGACACTAATTCCATCGACAATACTATCATTCACCATCTATTCGTTTTAATTGCAATAAACCAATTGGGTGTATATACTGCACCCCATGCTTTGTTCCTTCTATTAGATGTTACATATTGTCTGATGTTTATCTTCCTTTATAAGGGAGGGGGGGGGGGGGGGGGGCCCGTAAAATATAATATAATTTAAAGAATAACAATAATAGATAACTGAGAAGGGGACGACGGTAGCGAGAGACCAAATATCTCCTTACAATCTTTTCCAGACCTGTCTAGTTAGGAGAATTTACCCTCTTTGTCTCCCTTCAGCGGTGGAAAACCCAGCAGGAATTCCTTGAGCCAAATCTTCCACATTCAGATCTATTATTTCCTCTAAATAATTCTTATCCTTCAAACGCTACGTGACACTATGACATGTTAGTATGAAAGGTTGACGAAAGAATGAGTATTTACTGTGCCATGTTAGTATGAAAATTTGACGATAGAATGAGTGTTTACTGTGACACGTTAGTATGAAAGGTTGGCGATAGAATGAGTGTTCACTGTGATAAGTCAGTATGAAAAGTTGGCGATAGAATGAGTGTTTACTGTGTCACGTTAGTATGACAGGTTGGCGAGAGAATTAGTGTTTACTGTAACACGTTAGTATGAAAGGTTGGCGATAGAATGAGTGTTTACCGTGATACGTTAGTATGAAAGGTTGAAGATAGAATGAGTGTTTACTGTAAATCGTTAGTAGGAAAGGTTGGCGACAGAATGAGTGAAAATACTGTCTCGTTGGTACGGAACTTATAATTAAAGATGATCACAGCTACTACTTATTATCAGCTGCCATCTCCACAACGAATGTTGGCTGTAATAGATCTCCAAAGTCTTCTATCTCTTGTCTTGATAATGCACTCTGAAAGAACCATACCTGTCCATCTGGTGGTGTTATCGTCCAACTGTTATGATCTTCTGCAAGGTTTTATGTCTTTTTAAATGGCCAACTACTTTTGATCTCCTTCATTAATTCTCTTCTCATACTTTGGTTTTCTAGGACCTCTATTTTTTTTCTTCTCTTTCCATGGGGGACGACCCCATTCTTCAATATAATCCACATCTCGATAGCCTCAATTCGTTCTTCCAATTGCTTGTTCATTGTCCATGTTTCTACACCATACAGCAATAAAGAATATATATATATATAACACTTGATGATTCTCAGTTTTAATAAGTGAATTAACTGTTTAAATGGCAGGCGTTGTCTCGTGCTGTTGAATGTAGCTCTTGTCATTCCTGTTTTCTTGCTGATTTCTGTTTCACATCTGCCATCTTTTTTTTTTTAATTATATGACTAAGAAATGATAAACTCTTGACTTACTTCAGGGTTTTCCCATTTGTACTTATCTTTAATTCTGGCTGAACTATCTCATGACACTTGCATAGAAAAAAAAACTGACATGTTATGACAAGATCATCGACATGGACAAAAATACAAGAGCTAGACCAGTACCAGAGGAGCAAGAAGTGAGAAAAGATGCTGATGTTGGATAAGATACACGCTGAAGAAATCTGCTGGTAGTCTTACAAGGCAATCCTTTTTCTGGACTACCCAGGTTAAGAGAAACAGAGGGAAACCAAACAACACAAGGGGAATAACAGAGGGAAACCAAACAACACAAGGGGAATAACAGAGGGAAACCAAACAACACAAGGGGAATAACAAGTTTAGATAACAATTGACAGGGATAAAGAAGACATGGAAAGACCTTGAGCGAATGGCACAGAACATGATCACGTGGCACAGAACATGATGACATGGCACAGAACATGATGACATGGCACAGAACATGATGACATGGCACATAACGTGATGACATGGCACAGAACATGATGACATGGCACAGAACATGATCACGTGGCACAGAACATGATGACGTGGCACAGAACATGATGACATGGCACAGAACGTGATGACATGGCACAGAACATGATGACATGGCACAGAACATGATCACGTGGCACAGAACATGATGACATGGCACAGAACATGATCACGTGGCACGACTTTGTTGAAGCTTCCCGTGGAGCAGAGGGTAATACACATGTATGGGTGTATTAGTAAATATACAATCTATGTGTGTGAAGATACTGTGTCGCTGAGAGTCATCTGACCGCAGACAGAGAGATATCTCTCAGGCTTCGGATTAGTAAATAGATAAATGTGTTATAGTAAGTACTCGCTAGACAGAAAGAAGGAGGGCCCTATACGACAAAAAAGAAACATAGCTGATAATGAGAATCGAATCAAGGTCCATCCAATCGGCGGAATAGCTTTGTTGTGAAGATAAATCGTGAAAGGACAAAACAGTCAATTTGCAACGAAAAACAGTGCTTCATTCGCCGCTGTCATTTTCACGATGCACAACTTTGGAATATTGGACTTATGAACGACCCAGACATTAAAAGACACAAATCCAAATACAAACTTCCTATACACGTGGGTTCATCAATCCGTGATTTAAACTATACAATACTATCCCGTCTTGTTCTGCTTCCTCAGCGTGTTACTAGATAGAAGTATTTCGACATTTATCTGGTTTATACTTGTTAATAGGAAAGTTATATTAGTGGCTGAGCCGACCCTCCTTGCACAGACAGACGCAGAAACTATCATAGAGTTCTTTGGAAAACTAGGACAAGCTGAGACCCACGAGAAAAGCAACACTTCATTAAAAACTCGGTAAAGAAGTACCTGAGAATATTGAAAATTTATTTATCATATTTAAATGCAGATATTACAATTGAGGAAGTTGAAAATGTCGTAAAGGAAAAAGCAAATACCTCAGCAGGGCATGACATCTTGAGCTACGAAATCTTGAAACACATACCAAAAAGTATCATAGAAATTTTAACATCCTTGTTTAACAACAACAACAACAACAACAAATTAGAATACAAGAAAAAATACCAAGACACGGAAAACAGCAGTAATTACTCCAATACTAAAACCAGAAAAAAGATGCCCATGATCCCAGTTCATACAGATCAATTTCTTTAACTTCCCATCTAGGTCAAATATTACAAACTATAGTAAATAAAAGATTAAAGTTTTATTTGGAAAAGAATAATTTAAAGTCAAACTCAGTCATGATTTAGGAAGAACAGATGCACTATGGATCAGATAATTAAATTGGAACATGAAGTAAACTCAAAAGAAAGAAAAAAATGTGGTAGTATTTTTAGATAGCCATGGCTTATGATAAATGCTGGAGAGAAGGTCATCATCATCATCAGTTGCCATCTCCACAACGGAGGTTGGCTGTAATGGATCTCCAACGTCTTCTGTCTCTTGTCTTGGTGGTACACTCTGATAGACTCTTTCCCGTCCATCTCTTGATGTTATCTTCCCACTTATAGCGCTGTCTTCCCCTTGCACGTTTACCTTCAACTCTCCCTTCTGTTATGGTCTTCTGCAAGGTGTTATGCCTTTTTATGTGGCCAAAGTATTTTAGCTGCCGAACTTTGACCTCTCTCATTAGTTCTCTTTTCATACCTAGATTTTCTAGGACCTCCTTATTTGTTTTCATCTCTTTCCATGAGATACGCCCCATTCTTCTATATATCCACATTTCAAGAGCCTCAATTCTTTCTTCCAAATGCTTATTCATCGTCCATGTTTCTGCACCATACAGAAATGCAGAATATATATAACACTTTATGATTCTCAGTTTTAATTTATGAGATAACTGTTTGGATGTCAGTATATGTTTCATGTTGTTGAATGTAGCTTTGGCCATTCCTATTCTCTTCTTGATTTCTGTTTCACATCTGAGATAGGCGTAATAGGTAAAATATATAATTATTTAGAAAACTTCCTGCAAGATAGGTATTTACTTGTTCTGGTAAACAATGATAGATCAGAACCATATGAACAACAACATGGAATACCCAAAGAATCATTAATATCTCCTTCAATTTTTACAATAATCATAAATGATTTAGGTGAAAAATGTAATGATATAAAAAATAAACTGTCACGGTTAGTAGATAATGTTGCTATATGGAGAACTGGGAAAAATCTGCAAAATTATATAAGGATCTACAAAAGCAAATAAATAGAGTATGTAAATGGTTGACAATATTGGGGATTTCCGCTGAATACAAATAGAACAATGGGAATGATCTTCAGCAAAGTTAGGATTGTTACAAATAAGAAATATAGACATAAATATCTAAAGGCAAAACATTAATACAGTGCAAACCACTCGATATCTAGGAATGACATTAGACCAACAGCTAAACTGGAATAAACACATAAACAAGTGGAGTCTTGCAGAATATTGACTAACTTGTTAAGATATTTGAAAGGTAATGGATGGTGTTGCAAGCACTAAGACAATGCTCGCGTTTTGTACATCTTTTATTAGAGAAAAAATAGATTATGGAGAATAATTTATGGCTCTGCTGCACACAGTAACAAGATTAAATTAGACATAACTCAGTATCAAGCTTTGTAGAATAGTAGGTGCTATCAGATCAACATTAATGGCGGCTCTAGAGGTGGTTTTAGGAATTCTATCCTCGGAATTGCAGAGAAAGGAGTTAAGACTAAATTACATGAACAAAGTTAATGTTAGATAAGTCTTACCCAGCATATACAGCTTTTACCAGATGTCAACTAACAACTCAGGCCAATCCAATGAATACCATCTTTTTACCCTACAGGATGGAAGTGTATGGAGGATATTGTCCACCTGGGTACCTTAATTACATCAATTAATAAGCTTTGGGAATACAAGCCAGTGGTTCCACCCTGGGAGATAAAGACACCAGATACGGACTACCACTTTGCATAAATACTTAAGAAAGCAAATAATACAGAAAATATTAAAAACACAGCCAACAAGATATACAACAAATATCAAAGGACAACATTACAGTGTACACAGATGGATCAAAGAGACACGATGGCAAATTGGGGATAAGAATATATATTCCAATGTGGAAAATGGCAAAAGAGTATAGTGTCACGGAATACACATCCATTGTCACTGCAGAGATGGCGGCAATACTAAAAGCACTAGAAATATTCTCTAATAACCCTCCCACGAAACTAGCAATTTTAACAGACTCACTTTCAACAATTCAAACACTAAGAAACATACGAGAATACAATAGACCTGATACAGCAGAGGAGATATTTCTGGCTACTACATACTTATACGCCAGAGGATGTTCAGTTGTGGTGAAGTGGGATGTTATAAATACTTATAGGGAACTTAGTGTACTGACTGAGATCAGCTGTGAAGGTATCTATATCTATTAAGAGTAGTGTATTATAGATAACCTTACTTGCTACCACATATCTATATATCTCAGTCAGAATTATTCTGGAATAGTGTGATGCTACGTTATGTGTCTAGGGTATGAGTATGGTGAAGTGTAAGTCACAACAACAGACAGATAAACAATTTAATTTAATCCACTACTCTTGACAACACTGTGACACTCACATACATATAACACTCTACAAAGATATCTTAAAAGAGTCACTGATAAACTTTCAAATAACAATATGTATTCATTACTGGCATGAATGAATATGTGTCCTGATTCAACTACAAGGGAACCAGGAATCACAATCAATTTAAATTACAAGTTATGTACAGAATGTATTTAATATGAATATTGTAGTGACATATATTATTACAAATGTTCTATGTGTGTCAGTTGTGTAGTAGTAAAATGAGGTAATACTGGTTTTATTTTGTTCAAGCTCTGTTGGTATTTGTCATCATGACTTCAATAGTTTGTCTTTAGGGACCAGTATTGGAGATGTTCACAGTTCCTGATTTTAAGACAAGTAAATTCCCCTCTTAATGTTAATTTTAAAAAGTCAGTTCAAGATGAGGGGACATAATGTTGAGCTCAGCTGGCCAATTCGCTTATCTGGCGTGATGGCGGCAGGAAAGGACTCCTCTGCTCGAATTCTCCTCTGGACTCTGGAGACACCTCACTGATAGCTAAAAGGACCAAGGAGTATGCTGTCCGACACTGGATTCAGCAAAGCTCTGACTAGGTGCTGCTCAGTACCATCAAGACCACTGTCCCACAATTCATACGAATAACACAGATACGTTGATTAGCAATGAATTCTGGCACAAACTGGCACAAATTTCCATCTGCTTATCTTCCAGGCTTTTATTGAGCAAAATTTTAGCTGGCTTCAACGCACTGATGCTTTATCAAGATCATTTAAACAAGTGGTCTCGAACTAACGCTCCCAAGTGTGTATATCAGCGAGACTGGCCAATGAGCCACGTTTCGACAAGTGTTTGAAAAAAAATGTTACCTTTCCCCGTTTCCCCTAACAACCAAGATAGTATTTATAGCCCGACCAATCGTGGTTAGGCTTTCATTTGTTGCGCTCCAATCAATTTGGAGTTTACATGGTAGGCTATTTCTGTAACGTAAATTTTTTTCAAACACGTTAAAAAAAAAAATCTTATGAGCAGAAATGATTTTATGCTGTCAGGCACCCCCAATATTTTATTTTGGGTATAATTTATTAATTCCTGGACTATTTGCGTAACGTTTTACATATTATTTGTCAGCAAGCCCTAAGGAACCCAAAAATACTAATTTAAAGGATCTACGTGGCTGCGTTCAAAATATGCAATTTCTTTTACCTCCTGTTTCGAAGATGTTCTGTCTGGGTACTGTTATGTTCTCAACCGTAAACCCATCTAATGTTATCTTTTCTAATAAGAGTTTTTTATGATTTATAAACCTAACTCTGGGAAAGGGTAGTGTATTTTATCACTGTCCGTCTGAAAAAAAATTAGTGCATGTAGACTTACACGCGTGATGGCAGCATTTGCGTATCGCGCGAAGCGTGTTTAGTGTTCGGCTTTCTGCCTCTCCCTTCTCGCTATCCTTTTGTCCATCTGTTCGTTCGTTTTGGTAACGTAATGTAGAAAAAGACATGAATGGAATTTAAAATTTAGGTCATTACGCAGTCTGCCTCTTAATGTTTTTCCAAGAAATACAGCACACGTTTCATTGAAGAAAGCGGGTATAATACAGTAAGCTTTTACTATCAACGTGAAAGCGTTACAATTTGCAGACGAAGCAGAAAACAAGGGGGATTTCGAGTACATTCCTTGTGACAGCACTGTCATTTTACCATTGCTCTTTTCTTTATTATATGTATTTATTAGGCTTTATATTTAATTGATAATTTATATATGTGGATTAGAATATTCCATGACACCTCCCCTCTTAAAACAGACATTATATGTCAGTCCTTTATTCTATATACACATAGAGAAATTTATTATTATTATTTCTGGGGTTTACGGTGATTCTCATCACACGGATGGCGGCTTAAAAAATCCGCTCCCAGATTGGTTTTTCCAGATATATATTCAATGCTAAAATTGTATGGAGCCAGAAGCAAAGACCATCGGAGTAACCTAGAGTTCTCATGCTTAGCCTGTGCTAAAAACGATAAAGGTTTGTGGTCAGTTTGCAACTTAAATGCCTTCCCATATAGATAAATATTGAATTTCTTTATTGCCCATATTACTGCAAGACATTCTTTTTCGCTAGTTGAGTAGTTTATTTCAGCTTTATTCAACTTTCTGCTAGCATATGCCACTGGGCTTAATTCCCCATCCAATGCATCTGATTTCTGTAGTAAAGTTGCACCTAACCCAATATTACTTGCATCCGTCCTTACTATGAATTCTTGACTTAAGTCAGGTAATTTCAAAATGGGTTTACTTGTGAGCTTTTCCTTCAATTCTTGGTAAGTCATTTCACATTGTGGAGTCCATGTAATGCGATCTGGATGTCCTTTACGTGTCAATTCAGTTAACGGTGCACATATGGAATTAAAGTTTTTGATATACTTCTGGTAGAAACCACATAATGAGACAAAGGATCTCACGTCCTTCTTGGTTTGTGGTCTCGGGGCTTTCTGTAGTTTCTCTAAATTCTTTGGGTCAGGGGTCATGTTTCCCTGATAAACTGTGTGTCCCAAAAAATTCCAATTCTTTACATCCAACGCAACATTTGGTTGGTCGGGCTGTTAAATTTGCCTCCCTAAGTCGATCAAACAGCATGTTCAGAGAGTCAATGTGTTCCTCAAATGTTTCTGTTGCTATAAGGATATCATCCATAAAATTTGTTATACAGATATTATTCAGAGGATCCAATAATTTTCTCATCATTCTAGAGAAGACACTAGGCGCATTCTTCAATCCAAATGGCAATCTATTAAACTCATAGTGTCCTTCTGAGGTACTAAAAAGCTAGGTATGGTCTAACCTCAGGCTTTACTGGAATCTGATAGTATCCTTTACTCAGATCCACTTTTGAGAAATATTTAGCTTTATTTAGTCTGGCAAACAGCTGATTTGTATCCGGCAATGGATCCACCTGTCCTTCTGTAATAGCAATCAGTCTCCTGTAATCTATACAGAGTCTATGTTCTCCAGAGGGCTTCCTTAAGAGTACAACACCGGAACTATACGAAGACTCACTGTGCGAAATAATTCCTTCCTTCAACAGATAGTCTATCTCTTCCTTCAAAGCTTTTTCCTTAGCAAACGGAATCGAATATGGTTTCATACAGACAGGTGTGGAGTCTAGGAGTTTCATATCATATTCCAATAGGTTTGTATGCCCTGGTCGGTCTGTTAACACCTCTGCATGATTATTTAGAACCTGTTGCACTCTCTCTTTCTGAGTTTTCGTTAAATGTGTACTGATTTTCACCGGTGCTGCTGTCTCACAGGGGTGTAATGGATATTCAAATGATGAAAGTGGTTCCTTTTTCATCTCCATGGCGATGGACAAGGTCAACAAGTGTGTCTCTTCCTGATGTTCTCTTTCCAAATATTTCTTCAGGAGATTCACATGATAGATTTTTTCTTTCCCCTTCTTATCTATCTTATAATTTGTTCTAGACACCTTCTCTAGAACTGTATATGGACCCTGCCATCCAATTTGTAACTTATTCTGACTCCCAGGCAAAAGAAGCAGTACTTTCTCTCCCACAGCCAAATTTCTGTCTTTCGCCTTCCTGTTATAATAGGCAGCATGTTTCTTCCTGGCTTGTTTCAAATTTTCATTGGCAAGTTTCCAGCCAGTTTTCAACCGAGTGGTCAGCTCATTCACATATTGGTATGAAGATGTAATGTTTTCCTCTGCCTTTTCATCAGTCCACGTTCTTAACAAAGCTTCAAGTGGACCTTTTATTGTGTGGACCTATTTGTCCATGCACCGGTATGGTCTCTTCCACTTGAAGCTTTATAGTGATGATTTTTCCTCCCAGAATTATCATTCACAAAACGACCGCTACCAATTTTTTTCTTGGGGCTGTCTCCCCACTTAAAATTCTTGATGAGAGATTTCCTCTCTACATCCTCTTCCTCCAGTTTGTTTAAGTCCGATTGAGGGATTGTCGGCTTATCCTGGGGTAAGACATCTTTTTGCACTCTCCGCATAGTGGCCATTGTAAAACAGTTAAGTGAAGCTTGTCCGTGAAAAGGGGCTTCCCATTCCATTTGGTCCACTTTATCAAATCTATTTCTCTTTTTATTATCAGGCCTAATTTTGCCCCGTGGCGTGTCCAGGTCCTGATCCATGTTCCCACTTGTGGGTGTTCCCTCATGTGCTATGCTACACCTTTCTACAAAATTTTCAATGTCCCATCTTGCTTTGGGCCAATAATAATTGTGAGCCACCTTTTGAATGATGGTACCTATCTTCTCATGGTCCCCATCTGGTTTCACATGTAGGCTCCTTATTAAGTCTGCCCTATATCTTTTTGGAAGAACCAGCTGTCCGTGACCATTGGATCTAGCTCCAGTCTTCCTATACATCAACTTGTTTTTCATGTAAAAATCTCCCTTGCCTGGAGTTGCATGACAAGTTGACAATTTTCTGAAACAAGGCTTGAGTGTTTTGTCCTCAGCCTGTGCCTTCCTCATCTCTTCTGGAGTGGTATCTAACATAATATCCTCCTCCTGTCTTGAGGTCGACCTGACCTGAAGGGTTGCCATATACACAGGTTTCCTTCTGCAACGGTCAGTGTCATGATTGTCCATCTTACAATTTTTACACCACCTTTTTCCTTGGTTGAAAGATTTTCTTTCATCATATTTCCTTTCATCGAATTGTGGGAATTTATTTTTATTGTCATACCGTGGCCTATCAAATTGGTGCTTACCTTTATTTTGATCCCTAGGATCAAATTTATTAAAGTTCTGTGGTGCCCTGAAGTTATCCCCCTGTTTCTTTTTATTACCTGTTACCTCTGCTTGAGCTGCTTGATACCTTTCAGCAACATTTAGCAACTCACCCAGCCTCTCTGCACCTTGTTCCATGAGAAACTTTCTCAGGTCTGGAGCCATGGACTCTCTTAGTTGCTCTATAAGGACCATTTCCTTAAGATCTTGGGTTTTCCCCAGAGAAGTCCATTTCTCCAAGTATGTCTCGATTCGTGCAGAGAACTGGTGATAGGTTTCACCTGACAGTAGTTTAGCATTCCTAAATTTTTTTCCTGTAAAACTCTGCATTCTTTTCATACCTTAACAAAAGAGCCTGCTTTAGCATGTCATAATTTTCCTGATCACCTCTGCTCATTTTTGCAAAAACTTCATAAGCTGCCCCACGAAGTCCCTGAGATAACTTTAAGCTCCACCTTTCTCTCTCTAACCCATACGTGGTGGCTAATAGTTCATACCTATTTAGGTAGCTCTCAATATCATCGTCTTTCTCAACAAAATGATCTAAATGAAAATTCATAGCTGAGGTCGAGGCTCCCTGAGTAACCGTAGCATCAGAGGCAAAGGGACTGGCACCATTTTCAGGAGCATGGCCTTGAAACTCAAACTCCCTTAGTCGTAACTCATGTTCCCTTTGTAATCTTTTATCTTCTGCTTCCCTTTCTGCAGCTAATTTCCTGTCTTCTCTTTCTGCAGTCAATCTTCTTTCTTCTGCTTCCAATTTCTTAGCCTCAGCCTCAATCTGCAACCTCTTAGTCTCAGCCTCAGCTTCAAATTGTAACTTCTTAATTTCCCTTTCAGCCTCTAACTTTCTTTCGGCTTCAAACCTTCTTTCTTCACGTTCAATAAATTTGTCACATTCCGTCGTGACATAGGCAACCATAACTTGCCCATCTAATCCTAACTCTTTTGCAGTCTGAACCGCAGCAGATCGAAATTTGGCCAGGTCCGCCATTGTCTATTATGTAAATTTATACAATGTCTAACCAACAATTCAATCTCTAATGGACAACACAGGCACCGTGAGCTCAACCTTATTTAATTCCACCCAAGGATACCTTTTAATTCTTATATTCCCTGAAGTGAATTACCCCCAATATTTTTAATAGTTAAAGATTCAAAATCCCAAGACGAGACCCCAATATATGTGGTGAAGTGGGATGTTATAAATACTTATAGGGAACTTAGTGTACTGACTGAGATCAGCTGTGAAGGTATCTATATCTATTAAGAGTAGTGTATTATAGATAACCTTACTTGCTACCACATATCTATATATCTCAGTCAGAATTATTCTGGAATAGTGTGATGCTACGTTATGTGTCTAGGGTATGAGTATGGTGAAGTGTAAGTCACAACAACAGACAGATAAACAATTTAATTTAATCCACTACTCTTGACAACACTGTGACACTCACATACATATAACACTCTACAAAGATATCTTAAAAGAGTCACTGATAAACTTTCAAATAACAATATGTATTCATTACTGGCATGAATGAATATGTGTCCTGATTCAACTACAAGGGAACCAGGAATCACAATCAATTTAAATTACAAGTTATGTACAGAATGTATTTAATATGAATATTGTAGTGACATATATTATTACAAATGTTCTATGTGTGTCAGTTGTGTAGTAGTAAAATGAGGTAATACTGGTTTTTTTTTGTTCAAGCTCTGTTGGTATTTGTCATCATGACTTCAATAGTTTGTCTTTAGGGACCAGTATTGGAGATGTTCACAGTTCCTGATTTTAAGACAAGTAAATTCCCCTCTTAATGTTAATTTTAAAAAGTCAGTTCAAGATGAGGGGACATAATGTTGAGCTCAGCTGGCCAATTCGCTTATCTGGCGTGATGGCGGCAGGAAAGGACTCCTCTGCTCGAATTCTCCTCTGGGCTCAGGAGACACCTCACTGATAGCTAAAAAGACCAAGGAGTATGCTGTCCGACACTGGATTCAGCAAAGCTCTGACTAGGTGCTGCTCAGTACCATCAAGACCACTGTCCCACAATTCATACGAATAACACAGATACGTTGATTAGCAATGAATTCTGGCACAAACTGGCACAAATTTCCATCTGCTTATCTTCCAGGCTTTTATTGAGCAAAATTTTAGCTGGCTTCAACGCACTGATGCTTTATCAAGATCATTTAAACAAGTGGTCTCGAACTAACGCTCCCAAGTGTGTATATCAGCGAGACTGGCCAATGAGCCACGTTTCGACAAGTGTTTGAAAAAAATGTTACCTTTTCCCGTTTCCCCTAACAACCAAGATAGTATTTATAGCCCGACCAATCGTGGTTAGGCTTTCATTTGTTGCGCTCCAATCAATTTGGAGTTTACATGGTAGGCTATTTCTGTAACGTAAATTTTTTTCAAACACGTTAAAAAAAAATCTTATGAGCAGAAATGATTTTATGCTGTCAGGCACCCCCAATATTTTATTTTGGGTATAATTTATTAATTCCTGGACTATTTGCGTAACGTTTTACATATTATTTGTCAGCAAGCCCTAAGGAACCCAAAAATACTAATTTAAAGGAGCTACGTGGCTGCGTTCAAAATATGCAATTTCTTTTACCTCCTGTTTCGAAGATGTTCTGTCTGGGTACTGTTATGTTCTCAACCGTAAACCCATCTAATGTTATCTTTTCTAATAAGAGTTTTTTTTATGATTTATAAACCTAACTCTGGGAAAGGGTAGTGTATTTTATCACTGTCCGTCTGAAAAAAAATTAGTGCATGTAGACTTACACGCGTGATGGCAGCATTTGCGTATCGCGCGAAGCGTGTTTAGTGTTCGGCTTTCTGCCTCTCCCTTCTCGCTATCCTTTTGTCCATCTGTTCGTTCGTTTTGGTAACGTAATGTAGAAAAAGACATGAATGGAATTTAAAAATTTAGGTCATTACGCAGTCTGCCTCTTAATGTTTTTCCAAGAAATACAGCACACGTTTCATTGAAGAAAGCGGGTATAATACAGTAAGCTTTTACTATCAACGTGAAAGCGTTACAATTTGCAGACGAAGCAGAAAACAAGGGGGATTTCGAGTACATTCCTTGTGACAGCACTGTCATTTTACCATTGCTCTTTTCTTTATTATATGTATTTATTAGGCTTTATATTTAATTGATAATTTATATATGTGGATTAGAATATTCCATGACATCAGTCTTAATAGCTCAGATACTTTCACATGTTGGCAAAGGGGGAAATGAAAAGGCAGATGCAGAATCCAACAAAGGTAGATCTGATACAAATGTAATAAGAAACTTCTCAGACTACAGCTGGGAAAAGGCTATTTCAGAATAGAAGAACCTTACTGTGCAGGGTGTCTTCAAGACAATAATATAGAACATTTCTTGTTAAAATGTAAGAGTTATGAACAAATGAGAATCCCAATATTAGATTATTAGCCGGCTTCAAATTTTACCTATAAATATAGAAGAGGTGTTAAGAATAGACAGACCTAGGGAGTTGCGTAATATAGTCAAACAATGTTTAACAAGAACAAAAGTTAATGTATTGTAATTAGGAAGGTGAAGGTCTGATGATGTTCTTATAATACATATAACTTATACCAAGCGAAAGTCAATTAAATATCTAACTAAACACACCAGGACTTTACACCCCTCCTCTTTTTATAACTTTTATTTGATGTTTTTTGTTTGCCATATTTTTGTTTGGTTTTGTTTTGCTCTATCTTTTTTTTTTTTTTTCTTTAGTTTTTTTAATTAGCATGCAAATTTGGCAATTTTGATTTGCCTTATTTACAATGATTTGACAAAGGTGATGTAACTTTTACGTGTCGGCAATTATTCATATTAATTAGAATAGAAAACGATATATATCCTAATTATAACCCATTAGCGGTTGAATGGGATATTTCTCATCATCAAATAAAATGTATGCCTGCCTGGCAATCCAGAAATCAATCGGATGAAGAAACGCATGATCTTTACTTACTCTCTCATTTACAAAATTGTTCTGATACGATAACCAGGCATCTGGTGGGTTTTCCTGATGTTTAAAAGGACCGTTGAAAGAATCAACGAGGGACATCATGGTGTAAACACACACAGCTGATCCCGGTATGCTGTTTCTGAAATATCAAATAGACACAAGACAGTTAAAATTTATATAGTTAAATCAAATAAACTGGTGATTTGTGTTTTTAAAGCTCGTCCAAAAACATTAAACAGGGAATAAGCATTCACTCAAATTATTTAAAAAAATAGCATTGAGTGAGTTTTACAAATGGATGGTACACTCAAAACACGGAAAGTTTCGGGCGATACCCTTTGTCAGCCACAATGGCAAAAAGGAGATACAGGTGTTAAATATACTATATATTATATGCAAAAAGGACAAAGAAGACAAAGAATATGTGGAAAATTCACTACATAATCAAAGATGAGCCACGCGGAAGAATATAAAGTGAGAAAAGACGATGACAATGTTACATGAAATTAGCTAGTACAAATATAGACCAAGGTAGAAAACTCTACATGAAGAAAATGAAATGGAAAAATAATGTATCACAACAGACTAGACCTGAAGCGAATAAAACTTTAACGCTGTTGTTGCTGTTTAGCTAGGTTTGCTGATTTGTTGATCTGTTTGTAGCCAATGCCAAGTTGACTTTCTCCGCATTATCTACATTGAGGATCTTGAGTTTCCTGTTGCTTTTCTACTAATGTACAACTTAATGAGATGTAGTAGTGCAGAGGTTTTCAAACTGTACGTCGCGGCTCCCAGGGGCGTCGCGGCCCTCGGCTAATGGCGTCGCGGTGGCTTGGGAAAAGTGTTGGGCTCGATATTATGAGCCAAGGTCCATCAATATAGATCTTCGTAGGACGACATGTTTGCGCCGAGGTATTATTACATGTACCAATACATGTCATTAGGTACTAGAAGTTATTGACAAATGCACCATAAAACTCCAGAGCAGGTCTATGTTGCGAACAGTTGATCACTAACTCTGATGTCATCATGGCGGATGCTGGTGTTAAGAGATGAAATGACCCAACAGCGATCGTCCAAGCCGACTCTGTTTATGAGCTGTGCGCTAGTGACCTCTAGCAGGCTGGCGTGTTATTACTACTGTTTTGGTAGATGGCAGTCGAGTCGTACCACTTGCTTATATATAATATATAGTATAGAGAGAAGCCGCGGTGATTTATGCACAGGTCAAGGGAGCCGCGGACCAAAAAAGTTTGAAAACCTCTGTAGTAGTGAGTTCCAGTTTATGTCACTCATATCTCTCATGACTGGGCATGCATTTACTGGACCCTTGCTTTAGGCTTTAAGCTAGCAGGGGGGAAAATAGGCAGCATACTGCACATTTCCATCCATTCACGAGGATCTCCATATATGAAGGGTTATCCAAATCACTAGGTGATCTGCATACAAGGCATAGGTTATTTTTAGACATTCTGCCAGGTCGTTGATGTAAATCTGGAAAATTGGGCCGCTCAATGCTGATCCCTGCGGTAAGCCCATTTGGATTTTCCGTTTCTTTGATGCGACACCGTTAAAGGTTGTGTAGATAGTTCTGGTTTAAAGTTTTGTATCTATCGGAACATTCTTCCTTCAATCCCCATTCTTTGCATTTTCAAGAACAGACCATCTTTCAATACTCCGTCATACGCTTGTTTCAAGTTGTGATGAAATGGATCTGTGTACCCCCGCTCAAATTCCCCTATTCAAAATCTAGTAACGTAAAATTACACCCTATGAACCTCACTATTATATTTGAAAATTGCCAAGGGCAAAACGTCTGCTAAGAATTGGACAATACTTGACTTTTCTACTACCATAGTTTGAAAAAGGTTACCCTTCCCCAAAACCGCATACACCCCACCCTATTATTTGGCGAAGGCTGTAACTATAAATAACTACAATGTTTGAAATTTTGCACCAAGGCCATTGCCTATCCGAACAGTCCACGATTGGCACAAGATTTGAATTTTCAAAGACCAAGCGTATTGAGTCCCATCCCCCAAAACACACACGCAGCTTGCGTTTCCCTCCCCAATATTTTATGACGAAAGCCGGAAAGTTGGCAGAAAAAAACAACTTGTTACCTTGTCTTGAAAAAGGGAGAGACGGGAAAAAGAGGGGGGGGGAATTAAAATGACAAAGAATCAAGCCTAACTTATGCGTTTGAAACTGAAACTAAAACCAAATTTGTGCAGAGAGGAGGGGAAAGAGAGAAACTTAGATAACATAAAGAGGGTAAATAAAATAGATGGTTTGAATTAAAGCGATGATATTGTGTATAAAAATACCATACTATTCCCTATAATAAATTATCTTGCCTGATAGAAAAGTATTTTGTTCAGAATAAATATAGAGACAAATTACATAGATGAAAACGATGAAGAAGGGTTAGATGAAAACTAGATAGGATGATAGAGGCCAAAAGGCAGTTTAAGAATCACTTTTAAAATTTGAAATCGACCCAATAATAACCGAGATATTGTAGAAAATAAAAATTGAAGACAGACAGACAAACACACTGAGGAACGGCTCAATTTTGAAAGTCTTCGGAAGTTGCATTTTCGGGACGCGTTTTTGAACAGTCAAATTTGCTTGACTTGTTTGATTGGTTAATGATAGTTTAGGAAGGGGAGATAAAACTAACGCTTTGCCAGAATAAGCTGCCACTTGAGACAAATATTTCAACACAGTTAGATTAAGATCAGCCGCATAGCAGTTGTGACCAATACCTTTGCGGTCTGGACGACAGCGATCTGCTCCTGTGCCATTGATTGCCAGTTAATCTTACACTTGTGTGAAATATTTCATTGATTGTGGTAAGATAAATAATTTTATTGATATATTTTATTAATATGTAGAGGCAACCCAGATAGGGGGCCAAAATTTTGTGTTGTATGACATTGCCATGGGAAAAGAATTACGACATCCTAGCAAGCATGCCTAAGCAGACTTATAGAGAAACGAAATTAAATTGTGATTGAATATTGCCATAAAAAACATTACGACTGTAAGTCCAGAAAGCTACTGGTAGTCTTCTGCAGTGTCACAAGGTTCAATGACGCCTGAAAACATACTTAGAATGATTGCACAAAAAAATTAACAGGTTACCAGAAGAATACTGTATACCTATCTGATTTTATGGAAGAAACTCAATGTTTAAAGTGACAGTGGCGTTGCAGCCAAATGGAAGAAGAATGTACACACAGTACGGAGTGAAGTCAAATAAAATAGGGGCTAGTGCAAATGTTTTGCACACAATACTGACCACAATTAATGATAGTTTTGATTAGGTGGAATTATCATAGCCAGCATATAAAAAGTAGGGGAATGTCCTTCTTTTTCAGGGTTATATTGCCTGTTACCAGTTGGTGGCAGGAAACCTGGTGAAGACAGAATTTGAGGACAGTGAAGGCCTCAGCAAAGCTGTATGCTGCATTTTTTCAACTTCCCCTACGCACCAGGGAAAAAAAAAAAACAACAAAGAAAAAGGAAAAAACAAACTCTTATGCTGAATTTGTATGATCTACACTGTAAAATACTTCAGTAGAAACATCAGGTGAAGTCCCTTTAAGTGGGTCGCTCTGAAAACCCAAATTCATTAAAAAATTTCCACAGCCCATATTATTGTGGGTCATTATGATGACAACAATATGTCCCTCCAACTAAATTTCCCAACAATGATAATTAAAAATTTTATTACGCTTTAGAACAATCATTATGCCAAAAACAAAAAAAAAAAAAAATTGGGATTAATAAAAAAAATCTTTGATCAGGGGGTTAATTGCTGTGTTCTACACCTATGAAGACAACAATAGGTCCCTTTAGGAAAAACAGTTTTGCTCTGAAAAAATTCACCCACACTTGAACATTCATTATTGTGGGCGTGATGACAACAATAGTCCCTCACACCATTGACCATCACGTTTAGACAGTATTACATCAGTCTGTGTTCTACACCTACAGTGACACTTGTTTATTATCAAGTTATGGACATAGAGTCCTCCTTATTTATTTATTATATGTAAATACAGTTCTCTTTATTTTTAACTATTACTGCCCCAAATGATTTTGAGGAACAGGAAATTAAAATTGTAACATAATCTATAAACTTAACAACAGTCTTACTTAATTCAATTTCATTGAGTTACAGTTGTGTTGGTTTTTATGCACTTATCACTATACTTGCATTACCCTAGACACGTAGCCGTAAAACATATAACAACCTCCTAAAATATTCCCCAGAGTGAGATCTTAGGGAGGTACCGGATAGGTACCCTGAGAACACATCATCATCATCAATTAGACTCAGGGACTTACATAGCTTGACCTCACTCTGAGTACACGTAGTTTTGTAACATCAATAACCTCCCCGGCACACTCGCCACACAAGTCCACAAAGACTGCTGTCACATGGTTGCTATTTTGGAATGCATCTGCTACTTTCTGCATTAGACGAATTAATTGTTCGAGGGTTTGTCTGCCTCTTCTAAACCCTGCCTTGTTGGGGTGGAGAATTTTGCCTTTCTCTAGCCACCAGTTTCTTCTTCTTCTTTGATCGTTAGCCGCCGACCGTTAAAGCAATCAGTGGCCATCACGCCTGGTGACGTCTTGTAGGTTAGCAATAAACTGTTTCCACCTTGCTCGGTCGGCAGCCATCCTTCGTGCAGTGCTCCAGCTCTGATTCACTTTTTGCATCTCAGCCTCCACAGTTCTCCGCCAAGTTATTTTTGGTCGGCCTCTCATTCGTTTTCCTTCCGGGGTCCATAGCAAAGCTGTTCTTGTGATGGCATCGGGGTTAAGTTAAAATAATAACCAGGTTGAATTTGAAGAAACACCGGTTCTTGTGTCTTTATTCACCCATTCTGAAATTCAATTACCACACCGGCTTCCGTACATTCGCCTGCGCGGGGTTAGTCTATTTTGCAATTCGCAGGTAGGGGTGGCAGGAAAAGCGCGGGGCTAGTCTATCATGCATTTCGCAGGTAGGGGTGGCAACATGGCACATGAATGTGCCATAAAGAAAATGTTATGTATGTCCTGTGGTTGTCAGGGGAGTGAATTGTTAGAGACTTCACTACAGTAAAGGTAGGGGTGGCAACATGGCACATGTATGTGCCATAAAGAAATATTATGTATGTCCTGTGGTTGTCAGGGGAGTGAATTGTTAGAGACTTTACTACAGTAAGACCAGCTTTATGATGCAGGGGAGTGAAGTGTTAGAGACTTCACTACAGTAAGACCAGCTTTATGATACAGGGGAGTGAAGTGTGAGAGACTTCACTACAGTAAGACCAGCTTTATGATGCATTGGAGTGAAGTGTTAGAGACTTCACTACAGTAAGACCAGCTTTATGATACAGGGGAGTGAAGTGTTAGAGACTTCACTACAGTAAGACCAGCTTTATGATGCATTGGAGTGAAGTGTTAGAGACTTCACTACAGTAAGACCAGCTTTATGATGCATTGGAGTGAAGTGTTAGAGACTTCACTACAGTAAGACCAGCTGTATGATACAGGGGAGTGAAGTGTTAGAGACTTCACTACAGATAACACCAGCTTTATGATACAGGTGAGTGAAGTGTTAGAGACTTCACTACAGTAAGACCAGCTGTATGATACAGGGGAGTGAAGTGTTAGAGACTTCACTACAGATAACACCAGCTTTATGATACAGGTGAGTGAAGTGTTAGAGACTTCACTACAGTAAGATCAGCTGTATGATATAGGGAAGTGAAGTGTTAGAGACTTCACTACAGTAAGACCAGCTTTATGATGCAGGGGAGTGAAGTGTTAGAGACTTGACTACATGTGTGACTTTGTGTGGCGACATATCAGAATAAAGTTCTTCAGTCAGACCCGTTTGACAGTATCCTTCATGACATTACAGAATTTTGGCCTCCTCTTTAAATTGTGCTGCTTCGAACGAACATGTGTATGTCCTGATATGTGCATAGCTTCAGTGATCTTTGGTGATCTGTTCCCCTCACGGTCCTTTTTAGGGCCTAGAAAACCCACAAAACTGCACCCACCACGGTCCTTTTTTAGGGCCCACAAAACCCACAAAACTACACCACGGTCATTTTTAGGGCCCAGAAAACTGCACTACGGTCCTTTTTAGGGCCCTCAAAACTGCACCACGGTCCTGTTTAGGGCCCACAAAACCAACAAAACTGTACCCTGGCAAGAAATCAACCGCATAGCTTGAATATACCCCCACAGGGATTCATAGAGTGCATAAGCTGTATTCAAATCTTGGTCAGAAGATTGCAAAGAAGCACTGGTCATTTGAAAATGCTGTAATACTTGATCCCACAGTATAATCATTATTCCAGTTTCTAACTTCATCATGGTTGAAAGTAGACCACGAGCCTGTTGACGACACTCAGCCTTCTGATCATTGTTATCTGAAATATCATCCAAGACTTGTTTTATTGCAGAAAAGCTGTGTAAAAGTGCTTTTGTTGCATCTGCCCGAGCGGACCACCTGGTATCTGACAGTCTTTTCACAAAGGGCAAATGGGACTTATTATGAGTACCACCAGCACATAATGCAGTAGAAAGGAGACCCCACCGGTAGGTAGAAGCAGAAAAGAAGGTGTACAGGCTTTCAACAAATCCAAAGAAAATGACTGCTTCCGTCCGCAAACAGTTAAGATAACAATAATAAAGAGTCACACTAAATCACCCTCTTATGCTCTTCCTCTCACAATTTCGTGACACCAAATGAAAAGGCGCTAAAGATGGCATAAATCACTAGATCATTGGTTTAACGCTCGTATTAGAAGATGACCAACAAATTATGTACATATTTAATGGCGCGGGGCCCCAAAAAGGCGCGGGGCTCGTAGCATATGCTACTTTTGCTTCTACGTTAATTCTGCTCTGATTGTGTCAATATTTTACAAGGACCAGTGCGTAGCGAGGGGACCCCCTCCCCACCCACTCCTCTCCACCCAGCGGCGAAAACAAATAAATGATTTCTTGCCAGGACCCATCAATCCCCGCCCCGCATCAGACCACACAATACCCCCCCCCCCCCACCGCATTGACTCTGCTGCATGTCACGTTAGGTCTAGAGGTCAGACTGATCGAGATAGGAGGTTTCATAAACAAAACATCACTTCGCAGAACCATACCCATCAGTCCCCGCATCAGACAACACAATACACCCCCCGCCGTCCCCAAGGTTCAGTGCAAGTGCTTCAACACACCATAATAGTCCCATGGAGAAAGACGGAGAGATCAAAACAAGCTAAACAATTGCCCGGAGGATACCTGAAGCACCGAAAAGAGAAATGGTATACACGGATGTCACAGAATATTATCAGAACACCCGCAAATATCGAACACGAAGACAACCAGAAATCCATTATCAGTTTAAATATCCAGATATGGTTGATCAAGAGATCATTATAGAAGCCTATCGGAGTACACAGTCTCCTAAGGAAAAACGTAGCCCCACGAGGAACACTGTAAACCTAGTTATACAAGATCAACCCAGGTTGCAAAGATGTAGAGTAAGCAACCTTCGCAAAATCCCATACACTTCGAATCGATGTAGATCACAGAACGATCGAGCTGTTTCATTCCCTAGACAGAACCATATAAATTACATTGCTACAAATCGACGTCACTTCAATCCACAGAAGAGAGACTCTTACCACCACCATCACTCAAACAGACGAATAATCCCTTTGATGTCCTGCCACACAACCGGATGGATAAATTGCCGTAGTGAAAGTGAGAGCGCACAAGTACATTGCCGTAGAGGAAGAGAGAGCGCACACGTACATTGCCGTAGACAAATAGAGAGCGCACAAGTACATTGCCGTAGAGGAAGAGAGATCGCACAAGTACATTGTCGTAGAGGAAGAGAGAGCGCACAAGTACATTGCCGTAAAGGAAGAGAGAGCGCACAAGTACATTGCCGTGGAGAAAGAGAGAGCGCACAAGTACATTGCCGTAGTGAAAGAGAGAGCGCACCAGTTATCGTGCTAGTAGCCAAGACGACATCTGTAACGATCTTGGCGAACTGTGAGAGAGATTTGGCGCGCGAAAACACGGTGTTAAAGTTTTTTGCGCGAATTTAAGAAAAAAAATTAAGAAAAAATACGGTGCTCCGTTTGGCTTCTAAATTTCAACAATTTTAATCTGTGGGTGAATAAAGATACAAGTACCGAAATACCATATGTTGGCAGTAGTGTAGACAAAGTTGGAGGGACAGACAATGATATCAAAATAAGAATACAAAAAAGCAAGAGGAGCTTTCATTGCATTGGGAAACATATAGAGAACAAGAGAAATCAAGTTCAAAACGAAAATAAGAATCGTCAGCTCAAATGTCAAGTCAGTCCTATTGAATGGTTTGGAAACATGGAGAACAACAAAAACAACAACCAAAAAGCTATAGACTTTCATTAACAGATGCTAGCATAAAACAGAAGGATTGAAATGGTATGACCAAATCACAATGTGGAACTGATGACAAGAACCAGACAAGTACCAGTGGAACAAGAGTTTAGAAGATGACGCTGGCGATGGATAGGACACACATTGAGGAAACCTGATGATAGCATTACAAGGCAGTCCTTGTTCTAGAATCCCCAGGGAAAGAGAGGCAGAAAAAACACATGGAGAAGAGAACTGGATACTGTAGTAAAATGATGAGGAAAACATGGAGAGAACTTGAGCGAATGGCACGGGACAGAAGGACTTGGCATGTGTTTGTTGAAGGTCTATGCTCCTTGTGGAGCGAAAGGGTACTGATTGTGTGTAAGTTGCGCACGTTAAAACTCCCGCGGTAGTGGGAAATCGTAAAGAGTAGGCCATTAGGCCGCTGCTCTGGTAAAATTTAAAAATTAGAAACTTACCCAACAAAAATATTTATAGAATGCGTGATTCCTGTATACACACATTGGGATTCTCGCCGGTGCTACGGAGTTCGTGCACTGTGCTGGGATCTTCCTTGTGTGATCTAAGGGAGGAGATCGGAGCACTAATGGAGTTGTCTATGTGCAATGAAGATAGTCCTTAAAACCAAACCAATCATTATGCTAGCAATGACAAATGCTTCTTGGCCACCCCACCGCACTGAACGCACCTGAATGTTATCCCTTTCTCCCGTGGACTTTAGCGCGCAGAGTAAAATAGAATTTTTTAAAGCGTATTACAGGCTTTAGGCATAACATAGAAACAGCATTATATCGAAACAACGCTAATCGAACAGTGTATGACAGGGGGACTGGTGTATTATACAAACGACACTAAGGACATACAAAGAGAAAGCAACATTTATTAACATATTTTAAAATGGAGCATAAGCAAACAGAAAAGGAAACGAAAATTGGTTAAACAGACAGAATTACAGCAAGCACATAGAAAGATAAACCAATATTCATCAAGACATACAGAAGGAGAGTACGCACACAGAAAGATAAACACACATCTATCCAGATATATAGAACACGAGTAAACACAAAGACAGATAAAATTCAGTCTAAAATATAGAACTAAAGTACACTCGCACAGATGGGAGCTGAATGAATGGGATATAACATAATATAAACAGATTCAGAAGAGTTGTTTTTAAAAAAATTCAGTGGACAAGAGTTTTGGAAAAAATAACAAATTAAAGACTATAATAGACACACAACAAACAAACAAAAAGAACGAGAGAAAAAGATAAAAAATTGATCAATTAAAAACAAAATCAACAATTTACCGAGGTGTGGAGAAGACTGCATATATTAATTCCTTATCTTCTGAGTGGAAAGTTCCCAGCAGCTCATCAAAATAAAATGGAAATTTCCCTGGCAAGGAACAGTTGAGTCTAGCTTTTTGATAAGTGGTCCAGATGTTTTGTAGAGCGAATGATCCACCCTGATCACTCTTAAGTAGGTATTGAAAACGTTAAATTTTAAAAGATAAGTATAAGCTCTACTGGAGACTAAATGACATATAACATTAATAAATACTCGTATAAATGCATTCATCATATAACATTAATAAATACTCGTATAAATGCATTCATCATATAACATTTCATTTAAAAGCATCCGAAATTAAATCAGACAGTCGCTGATTTGTGCCACAGTTGCATTTCTGGTGGAAGTGACGCAGCTGAAATGTCAATTGAAACCATTGTACAGTGTAAGTCAGTAGGAAGTAAGTAATATATGTTTCATGCACCCAAAATTGATTTTAAAACTCTCAACTAATCGTTATAAATATAAGAAAATTAGAATGAAGTACCAGCATATATCGTCATTATCATAACTTTTTAACTACCTAAGGAGCATAAGACTTTAGCACATTCTTTTTGCCCAGTGCAATCAACTGTATGTGTTTATATTTTATTTATCTCTATCGTCTGGAATTAATTTATCTGAATTACTTATTCTGGACGACTTGTTTATTTTTCTGGACTTTTCTGGATTACCGTTTCTACAGACTGGGTTGTCCAACCTCAGGTCTGACCTTAATTGGTCGTATTTTACGATTGCATCCTGTCCAAACCATTCAAACATCTTAGCATGTCAATGAACCCTCTGCAAGACGCTACAGTCTATCTATTTGTTTTTCAAGCTCAACGGGAACTTCGGAGAAAGGAACTAAATAGCATGACTAAAATGATACAGAATCACAAATAATACATCTATTTTCACAGCAGAGATGGTTGCAATACTGACGGCACTAGAAATCGTCTAAAGAATTCTCCCCATAAACTGACAATCGTAACAGACTCGCTCTCAATAGTTCAGTCTATAAGAAACTAAAGAGAATGCGTTAAACCAGATATAGCACTGGCGATAACTTATAATAAATCCGTACCTATACTCTAGAGGAAATACCATCGCAATAAGGAAGCTGAAATTTTTCGGTCATATAAAAAGACATAATAGTCTGGAAAAAACAGTGATGGAAGGCATGGTCCCTGGAAAAAGGGGAAGGGGTCGACCTAGACGACGGTGGACCCAGGACATCACAGAGAGTCTGAACTTGTCTTTGGCTGATGCAGGTCGACTTGCCCAGAATCGTGATGCGTTCAGAGCAGCTGTAATGGAGACAACGTTCTGGAAAGAATACGTCACATGATGATGATGATACTCTAGAGGAGAGGATGTGTTAATCGTTTGGGTACCTTTACATGCTAGCATAGAAACGAATGAAATGGCTTATAAAGAAGCCCAGAAAAAAATTGATCTAATAGAAGCCAAACAAATGTGGAGATAAGTCCTACAGAAATCATATTCATAACCCTCCACTCCCGAAGGAGCATAGGCCTTCAACAAACACATGCCTAGTCCTCCTGTCACGTGCCATCATCTCAAGTTCTTTCCACGTTCTCCTCATCATTTTCACCTCTGTTTCCAGCTCTCTTCTCCATGTGCTTCTTGGTCGACCTCTGCCTCTCTTGCCCTGGGGGTTCCAGAACAAGGACTGCCTTGTAATGCTATCAACAGGTTTCCTCAGTGTGGCCCCCATCCATCGCCATCGTCTTCATCTCATCTTTTGTTCCACTGACGCTTGTCTGGTTCTTGTCATCAGCTCCACGTTAGTAACCTTGTCATACCATTTTAATCCCTCTAGTCTACGCAAGCACCCATTTATGAAAGTCTGTAGCTTTTTGTTTGTTGTCTTTGTTGTTCTCCATGTTTCAGAGCAATATAATAGTACTGACCACATTTGAGTTTAAGATTCTTATTTTCGTGTTGGATCAGATTTCTCTTGATCTCCATATATTTCCCAATGCATTGAAAGCTCTTCTTGCTTTTTGTATTCTTAATTTGATATCACTGTCTGTCCCTCCAACTTTTATTTATTGTTTTCTTTATTAAATCAATGATTTTCAGTGGAACTCCATAATGCCTCATCAATCTCCTAAGGGATTCTCTGTCTAAACTGTCAAATGCCTTTTCGTAGTCCACAAATCCAATGTATAGTGGTGAATTCCATTTTAGACTTTTTTTCAACTATTATTCTCAAATTGGCTATCTGGTATGTACAATATCTGTTTTGTCGAAAACCTGCTTGTTCATCTCTCAGTTTCTTGTCTATGGACTCTTTTAATCTCTCGAGGATAATCCTGTTTAATACTTTTCCTGGCACTAATAGTAACATTATTCCTCTATAATTTGTGTAAATTTCCCTTCTTAGGCAACTTAACCAGATATCCTTCCTTCAATTCTGCTGGTATCTCTTCCTTTTCCCAGACTTTACCAAGTAATTTATATAACATCTCTGTAGCCGTGTCGATATCTGCTTTGATGGCCTCTGCTGGAATGCCATCTGGTCCAGCCGCTTTTATATCTCTTAGAAGCTTTATGGCTTTCTTTATTTCTTCCTTCGTTAGTCTTTCACAGTTAATTTGTAGTTCTTCTTCTGCTGGCTGGATGTCAGGGGAGGGGGGGGGGGGGGGTTATGGAGCTGGTCTATTGAGAAGGTCCTCAAAATATTCCGTCCACCTCTTCATTTGCTCTTGTATATTGCTGAGCAGTTTTCCATTCTTGTCTTTTATAAGGTAACTGGCTTGCTTGTATTTCCCTGTTAGCTTCTTTGTGCTGCTATACAGTTCTCTCATATTTCCTTTGGCTGCAGCATCTTCTGCCTCTCTTGCCAACTCCTCAATATACTTCCACTTGTCTCTTTTGATACTTCTTTTTACTTCTTTGCTTGCTTCTGTGTACACTTCTTGAGCCTTGGCTTTGGAACTTCTGATTTTGCTTGTGTTTAAATCTGCTTTCTTGTTTTTTCTGTCTTTTATCTTATTGATGGTTTCTGTTGCTATCCATGCTTTTTGTTGTCGTTCCCTTTTCCCCAGTATTTCTTCACGTGTCTCATTCCATACAGTTTTGATTTGCTGCCAATAATCTTCTGTATTCACTACATCTTCCAGCTGTTGGAGCTCTTGGAATTTGTTGGATAATGTGACTGCAAATGTGTCTCTTGTTTCTTGATTTCTTAGATGTTCTACATTAAATTGTTGTCAATAACTTTGCATTGTTGCATATTGCTTGAGTTTCATATTTAATTTGGCTATCAGAAGGTGGTGATCTAATGCCACATCTGCTCCTCTATATAACTTTACATCCTGCAATGGTGATCTAAACTTCTTCTTTATGCATATATGATCAATCTGATTTTCTGTTCTATAGTCTGGTGATATCCCTGTTGGAACCCATTTACGATGTTACCTGGGTAATAATGATTATGACTCAATGTACGGACTGCGACGGACTTACGCAGAATATGTCGATTATCTATTGATCTGATAAAGTGTAACGGTCAAAATGAGTGTTGGCACATTGCAGTTGGCTATGGATATTCATGATATTGTCAAGAGTTGAACGTAATAAATGTGTACTGTGTCTGTACACCAGAGTTGAGGTACTTATTCCTAAGCGTAATACTTAGTCATTGTTCGTGTTAAACATAATCTTCATAATACTTCAAAACTAACCCCTAGAAGAATGTGGCAGTTAGGAAGGTGAAACTAAACTTCACAGGTATCTTTACATGTTGGCATAGAAAAGAATGAAATGGCTGATAAAGAGGCCAAGAAAATTAGATTTAATAGAAACCACACAAATGTGGAGATGAGTCCAACAGAAATCATAACCTAAGTAAACTAATAAAGACGGATAAATGGACAGTAGCGTGTTGGATGGAAGTCTTAAGAGCAGACATACATGTAAGTTGTTCAGGGCTCCAATAAGAACGTATCTGTTATCTAGAGTACTAAACATTGCCAGCAAAAAGGAACTACTTTAACTGCAACTGGGAATGGGCTATTTTAGAATAGAAGAACCTTACTGTGCTCTCCAAGAAAATAATATAGGGCATTTCCTACTAAAATGTAGGAAATTGAACAACAGAGAATGCCAAGATTAGGTTATTTACAGGCATGCAATTCACACATAACTGTAGAACATGTGTTGAAAATAGATAGACCTAGAGAACTTTTTAATGTAGTAAAGCGGTATATAAAAGTTAAAGGTAAAGGATCCCGTTACACGCCCTATTGAGGCATATTTGGAATATGGTGGTAGGCCCATATTTTCTCGACCGTCGGCACACTAGGGGTGATGTGGTCAGCATCACGCCGGCCACCTTAACCTTCCCAGAGTTGCTCTGGTACCCATTTGGGGCTGGGTCGACCCAGGAGCCGTTTGCGGCCTAAAAAAATCCCACCTCATCTGGGGATCGAACCATAGACGACTGAGCTAGGAAGCCAGTGCACTAACCACTATGCTACCGCGACTCCAAAGCGGTATATAACAAGAGCAAAAAATACCATTTAAGGATTGATGACGATATGACGGCCGTGAGGGTCTAGTGGGGTTCATATAATTAATACTGATGATAACAGATTAATAGTGAATTGGGTGTCAACCCGTACACAAGCTGCTTTCCACCCTCTTTCCCCTGTTAACAACATGACAGAGTGGAGTAAGTCGGATGCCATCTGGATTAACTACCAGCAAGTTATCATCAGCAATGGCAGAGAGTGTAGAACTAGGGGCAATGGGAAAGCAGAAGTGGAAATTAATCATCTGATACAAGATCATGCCGGGGATAATGATGCCATTGTGTATACTGATGGGTCTTTGATCCATGGTGAGAGAAATCAGGTTGGGGCTTCTCTGCCAGGGTAAAGGGCAGAATCATCGCCGACCATAGCGGGGCTTACAAAATAACAACTCCCAGCGTGAGAATGGAGGTCGAGGCAGCTACTGCAGCCTTAAGGTGGTTAACTAAAACCTCATTAACAAAGGTAGTCATTGTGTCAGACTCTCAGTCCATGCTTCGAAAGGTTCAAAATAGTTGGAAAACATCCACCGAAGCTTCGAATCTGCAGGCGCTGATGTGGATCTACTGTCCTGGTCATGCAGGGGTACGCGGTAATAAAAGAGAGAGTTGACAGACTTGCATCAAGAGCACCCACAATGGGAAAACTGAATATAGATAAGTGAGAGATACTGAGAACAATTAATGATCGCCTGTTAAAGAATGACACTACAATAAATGAATCATCAAGGTTAATGTTGGAATATGGCATCAAACGTTAGGCTAGCAGAGATGAACGTATGAGAGGATGCTTCCATCGTGTATACAACCAGCGAGCTACAGAAACAGTTAGCATTCACATTCTTCGACATATACTGAGGGAGACTGAGCATCCATGGGTTTGTCCAGAGTGCAATGATGTCGATTCTGATGAACAATAACAATAAAAACATGGCAGGTGTGAGAGACTGCCGTTTTGGGGCAGGGGAAGACACACACAGATCACACAATTTGACACTTTTAATTTACTCTATTTGGTCTGGAAGGGGATAATGATGCCAAATGCAGACACTTTAAAACAAAATTATTACTTTGAATTAACTACACTTCCAAATTATAACCCATTAGAGGATGAACGTGATATTTTTTCGTCTTAAAAAAAATAACGTCTCGCTGACAATCAAAATAAAAAGAAACTTTGATGGCTAATGTGCAAGAGGAAGACAGTGTTATAATCGGGAAGAAACAATAGTAGATGCACGGGATGGAGTCTATTAATCCCAATCAACTCAATAGACAGAAGATATTGGAAGCACTTGCAGCCGACCTGCAAGCAAAGATGGCAGCTGATCCGATCTGATCTGAAATAAAAGGACAGTCGACGTGGCTAGAAATAGAAAAGAAACATCAAGTGCTGAATATAAAATCGTTTATACGAGTTAATCACCAAGGTAAGACAGTGAAAGTCCTGAAGATTTAAACCACAAACGTCAGATCTGCAGAAGACATATGGTCTGATCTAATTAAACTAGTAAAAACAGCAGGCTTATTCCACTATGTTTAGCATAATGAAGTCTGCAAAGTAAAACTATATTTAAAAGAGTTTAGAAACTGGATGTAAACTAACGTTCACTATTATTTAAAACAGAAACATTTTCTTTGGTTCATATTAAGATATGGTGTTCTGTGGCATAATTTGTGCGCTGTCTTCTCCTATCCGGCAGTATTGAACTACATTTGTTGTGCGTGCTGAATTATGCGCATTCTTCAATTGTTAGCACATCCTAATTCCCTACTTTCCGACAGGTAATTGGTATTTTTCGTGTCAATGTTTACACTCCTTCCATTCATTCATTTTGTATCGTGTTTGTTTACCTGAGAGCTGATACCAATTAGCCCAGCTTGGCTAACGAGGTCATTTTCGTGGAGTGGCCCCGTGTGTGTTTACACAAGGAGTGCCGGTCAATTAGCGATCTGGTGGCAGGTGCAGACACGAATGATGTAAGGAAACGTCCGGACAAACTGGTTATGATCAGAATAAATGTCAGAAGTTGTATTGTAAACATTACCAAGAATTGTCTGATGTAGCAACTCCATATACGGAGGATGACTGTTTGAAATTTTCATTCGGCTGAGTCATACAGAATACTAGTTGAGGAAAAGTTTTAATAACATGAACGTTTGAATGTATTGGCTGGCATTTGAGGCGCTAATAAACAATCGCTTTGAATGGGAGTTTATCGAAAACGCCAGGTGGAAGCGTGGGCCAGGAACCTACGATATAACGTTGGAGAAGTTTGACATACGACACTGCATTCCATAAATTGTCAACGTAGACAGCTCGGACCTTGCCACAGAAAAGATTAGAGTTGGATTTTGAATTTATAGGACCGGACACACAAAAACGTATTAAGAGCATCTCTGTACATCAGTAGCAACTCGCCAATATTAATACGGAACCCGGAATTCTACAGGACCACTCACAAGTCACACAGGGATTCTGAAATACAAATAATACCCCAGATGTTCGAGGCATATGTGTTACGTTGCCAAGACTATTCTACTGAGCAAGAAATCTATCATCCCTATTTGGGTAAGTTGTAAATATAAATTTTATGCTGTAAATTTGGCATGTTTATGCTTGCTAGTGGTGTTAAAGTTTCCTACTAGGCTGGCAACCTCAGCACGTGAAAAGGATAAATTCATGAACCACTACAGCAAGCGCTGGTGATTGCTTCATACTAGTTCCTCACAGAAGAACAAAAAGCAGAGGTAACCCCAGACTCCAAATGGAGCAGGGAGTGAGTGATGATTACATCAATTTCTGAATAGTTGATCGGCACTTCACCATTTTGGCAAGTCCCATTTTTAACAGGCCAAACCCAAGGAACTGTATTCCAGTCCTAAAACCCAGTTTCAATGACGAAATTTATGTTTTTTAAATCACTAGTCATATTTATTTACATTTGTTTTAAAGTAATTGATCATTAAACTTGTATATGTTGATTTTGACAAATTCATAGTTGAATTAATTATTACAGAGCGAACTGCACACGTGTGAATCGGGATTTTAATATATATAGTTATATCTACATCTGAAGATGTAGCGTATATCCGCTAACTAAAATGGTTGAACCAGGTGAGAATGGATCAGAACTCTTGTTAACGCTCCGCCTGCAAACTAGCACAGGTCCAATCATCCTTGTCAGTGTGTATGCTCCTACTCTGTACTCTGCCTCAGAAGCTAAAGATGAGTTCTACAAGAATCTAGCAGCAGTCATCAAAAGCATACCTAGGCAAGAACAGCTTGTTCTCCTTGGTGACTTTAACGCCAGAGTGGGTGCCTATAATGTTTCATGGCCTTCATGTCTGGGCACCTTTGGTATTGGCAAGATGAATAAAAATGGACAACGGCTCTTAGTGCTGTGTGTCCATCATGACCACTGCGTGACCAACACCTACTTTCAGACAAAACTCCAGCATAAGGTGTCATGGAGACACCCACGATCCAAGCACTGGCACCAACTGGATCTGATTCTCGTCAGAAGGCCACTTCTCAGGTCTGTGCTCTCCACGCGCTCGTACCATAGTGCAGACTGTAATATAGATCACTCCTTGGTTTGCTGCAAGATCAGAGCACAACTAAGAAAACTCTATCGTGTCAGACAAGAAGGGAAACCACGCATTGAAACCAGCAAGATGTCAGACCCTGTCATGATCGCTCAGTTTACTGCGACCTTCAAGGACGTGCTCAGTAGCCCTCAGCATGGTGATACTATTACAGAGAACTGTGAGCATCTATGGAACACCATTCACAGTACTGCACTTGCCACCTTTGGTAAGATAACGGCAAAGCCAAATGACTGGTTCGATGCTTCATCTGATGTGATGGCCCCTGTCATTGAAGCTAAGCGCAGTGCTGCGAATGAATACAAACGTTCACCGAATGCTAGAACCCTACAGATCCTGAAGGCGTCGAGAAGCAAAGTTCAACAAACTGCTCGACGCTGTGCAAATGACTATTGGCTCCAGCTCAATGAGAGCATCCAGACCGCAGCGTAAACAGGCAACAGTAGACAAATATATGACGGTATAAAGAAAGCACCTGGCCACAAAAAAAAAGAAAAAAAAAAAAAGAAAGACGGCGCAGCTAAAAATCATCAGCGGAGAGAAGCTAACCGATAAGGGAAAGCATATGGAGAGGTGGGTCGAGCACTACTTTGAGCTTTACGCTAGAGAAAATACCGTTACTCCTGCAGCCCTTGATGCTGTCAAATGTCTGCCAACTATGGAGGAGCTGGATGCCGAACCAACATTAGAAGAACTCAGCAAGGCCATTGATAGCTTGGCCTCTGGCAAAGCACCAGGCAGTGATGGGATTCCTCCTGATTTAATCAAATGCTGTAAGAGCACGCTATTACATCCCCTGCATAGGATGCTGTGCCAGAGCTTGGAAGAGACAGCTATTCCTCAAGACATTGTAACACTGTATAAAAATAAAGCAGACAGAAGTGATTGCAATAACTACAGAGGCATCTCTCTTCTTAGTATTGTTGGTAAGGTTTTTGCCAAAGTCATCTTAAAGCGACTACACGAGTTAGCTTAGCGCATTTATTCAGAGTCACAGTGTGGACTCGGAGCTGGTAGGCCAACAACAGCTTCAGGAACAATCAAGAGAGCAGAAAAGGCTTTTATATATCGCATTTATAGACCTAACAAAAGCATTTGACCTGGTTAGTAGGGATGGACTCTTCAAAATTCTCCTGAAAATAGGCTGCCCTTCTAAATTGCTGGAAATGTCATTCCATGACGACATGAAGGGAACAGTCCAATATGCTGGAAGCACATCACGGCCCTTTGACATACGAAGTGGCGTTAGATGAATCGCTTCACTAAAGCATGCAAGGACTTTGGCCTCACAATAAGTTTAATGAAAACGGATGTGCTGAGTCAGGATGTGGGTGCTGCACCAATTTGATAATCGATAACTATGAATTAGCAGTGGTGCACCACTTCACATACCAAGGGTCTACCATCAATGACAAACTCTCACTGGACACAGAAATTGACAGCCGCATTGGCAAAGCTGCAGCTACCTTTTCACGCCTCACATCGCGTGTTTGGGGAAACTCCAAACTCACAACGAAGACCAAAGCTGCGGTATATAACGCCTGCGTCACCAGCACACTCCTATATGGCAGCGAGAACTGGACAACCTATGCTAGGCAAGAAAGAAGGCTCAAAGCCTTCCATTTACGGTGTCTACGCCACATCCTCGGCATCTCGTGGAAAGATAAAGTGACAAATGTCGAGGTGTTGTCACGTGCTGGCCTTCAAAGCATGTATACACTGCTTAGACAGCGCAGACTACGCTGGTTTGGCCATGTCCGCCGCATGGCAGATGGTCGCATCCCGAAGGATATCTTCTACGCACAATTAGCAGATGGCAAGAGAACAGTTGGGCGACCACAGCTGAGGTTCAAAGATGTGTGCAAGAGAGATGTGAGGGCACTGGACATGGATCCAGCAACATGGGAGGATGAAGCTGCCGGTCGCACTATGTGGCGATGCTATTTACGGCGCAACCTCAGAGTGGGCGAGTGGAGGCTCACACAACAAGCATAAGAGAGGACAAAACGTCGAAAGAACCGCCAGGAAGATAAGCAGCGGAGGGCTGTCACCTCAGGGGCGCATTCCCATAGTCAGTTATGACTGAAGGGGCTATTATTATTATTATTATTACATCTGAAGAGCAATTAAGAACAATAACAATAATAATCAGAGGAATTAAGCTGAATTAAATCAGCTGGGCGCTTGAACGAGCGAAATCATACAATGTACATCTTCAAAAAAGGCGGCAGGTCAGATAAAAAATAAACGTGCTCAGACCCATTCAGCATTGTTCTCGACTTCTGAAATATAGTGTGAATACTCCTTCGAGGTAGAAGCATCCTTATCGTTCTATCTACAACTCTTCCAAGAATAGTCTTATGCAAAGGTAGATACCTTTGAAGACCCACATTAGATACTCTAGGTTTTGGGCCACTGTTGGACCACTACTGCATAGCAAGGGGAGGCAACCCGTGACATGTTGGTAAAACAGTCTGAAGATGTGATAAGTTTTGAGCTGGCTTCTGCCTGTAGTTGATTCACTAATATGGGAATCTCCTGGCGAACGAGCAAGGAGAAGAAACATTACTTGCTTGCTGCTTGCTGCTTCACTTTACTTTTTCGGTCCACTCTTGCCAGGAATCTTTGTGACAAGCTCATGTTTTTATTCTTGGCAAATTGGTCAGGACCATATTTGACACTGACATAAAAGAGTTGGTAAGATTATGCTATTTAGTAGGTGTAATGATGTTGATTTTTGGAAGGGACACTTAGAGATTTACCAGAATAAAGAAGAAATGCAGAAATATTAGAACTACAATTAACACAAAGATATAATGTAATGTTTCTTTACAAGCTTGCATTGTGTAATGTAATAATTGTGTCTAGTAAAATCACTAGATTAAGTAATCGTCTGTCTCCAGTTTCCTTCTTCTTGAGCCTTACGGTCCATATCAACGTCTTACTTTAGAGATTCCAGAATAAAAACTGCCTTCTAATGTTACCAACAGGTCTATCCATCCCTAACTTCTTCTTCTCAGCTTTTGTTCCACTGGCACTTTTCGGGTTTTTGCCACCAGTTCCACACTGGTGATATTGTCAGATCACTTCAAAACTTGTATTCTACCTAAGTACATGATTATAAAAGACTAATTTTTTGGTTGTTTCTTTTTTTAATCGTTACATACTTCACTTTCTTCGTTCGTTGCACAATTGCCGTGAAGCGTAAAGCGGAGTTTTTGTTCTTGAGCAAGATGTATTGCATCAGCTGGCAGGAGCCCATGTTATTCTATGATTGCTGTGATATTCTCTACCTAAATGCCTCTTGATCTTCCCCACCCTCTGAAACCAGGTGGTCTATTGTTGTAGGCGCGTAGTGGTAGTTTATGGGGCTGCAGCCTCAAGAGATGACCAAACCACCAAATCGTCTGCTTCTATATATTTTTTATGCAGGATGTAGTTTCTGAAGTCCTTGTCCCCCCTCGTCATGCAAATCTGTGCGCCAATCCCTGAATTTCCTGCACCAATCCCTAACAAAACTGTCACTCATAACGTTATCACCGTACACACGACACAATCGACGATGAATCTCGGCAGCGCCGTGTCCTTCTGTTTTCAGAAAACGAATCACACCACGGACCTCACAGCTGGGGGGAGTGGCAATGACAAGGTCCATGTTTACTCGGTTGCTACTCTTGAACAACTGAACTATTGGGACTGTGGGTTTGCGTGAAGCGAGATAACACAATACTGATTGCTGCAGGCAATGCGCCGTGTCGCTAAGGCAACCAGTTTATTTTTACCTGCCAATCGGAGGTTGATTTTGGAATAGCCCTTGTATAATCTATGTACTTTTCCCTATTTTTCTTGTTTCAAATCCTCTTGCTACAATCCTTAATAAAGGATTTTTGTTTTGTCTTGCATCTGTTTACGGTTTTGAGGCAAATGAAACATCAAACAGGTCGTCTGCAAAATTTAGAGCACAATGTTGACGTCACCACTAAACTTGAAGATGTACGTTGATGTTGATCTTTAGTTTTAAGCAAGAACGTCCAGCATTCTTTTGTCTGAGGCGACCATCTCCATGCGTGCTTTTTATTATTTATTTCTATTTTATTTCATTTTGTTTTTTCAAACTTATAGCATTCTTGTGCTTCTCTTTGCCGTTGTGGAAACCATCTTACACTTAAACCGCAAAGGGCTCCTAAGATTGTCATAACCGGGAGCTATAGTGGGGATAAGCTACCACTGCAGATAAAGGCTTCTACGACACGTTTCTCAAATAGATTCTGACAACGAAATCCATCTCTGGCCTTCACGTTTGGCTCAGTTTAAGGCCTACAGACATGTTTCCACTGAGAAGAGACGGCGCAAAGGCGAGCTACTGGCGTCTTAAAACCAGCTGCTTCGGCCAGATAGGACTCGTGATTCTTGGTAGCTTTTCTAGAGGGAAGTAACACTGATTTCATTCCACCGCTGCCTTGCGGAAATAACTGTTTATGGCAAAGATTACGGGAGTAAATCCTGAGGATAAATCCGTAGTCGGAATACGTAAGACCGTCTACTGTTGATTCAACATTGTTCTGGCAAATCCTGCGACACTGCTGGTACCAAACTGTGAAGCTACCTCGGTTCCTTCGGATCTACCGGCTACGTGAAGAGGGGGAACGTGCTGCATAGGCAACAGCTTATCTTCACTTAACTGTGTCTAAGCTCGCGCTCTGAAGAGCACAGTCCAGTTTCAACCTATGGTGTTGGCATAAGACGTAAAATAACAGTTTTTAGCTATAAGCATCACGCTCAGTCGTCGTAGGGCATGGCACCAAGGGTTACTTGCGACAGAGGGGGAAAGGGGGAGGGATTTCTAGGATCTTAGTCAACAGCTACCGCCCACTTCCCGCTAGGCAGCCCCCGATCCAATTAGGTGTTATCTCATGGGGATTAGAGTCAAACGCGAACTGTAAATAGAACAGGTTGCACAAGGCAATAACAGGACAATAATAATTAACAACAATACGTCCGCACTATACTGACTAGACTATCTGAAAAACTGGAAGATATAAATGATGTCAGGCAGACATTAGTTATCAACATTGAACTTAAAAAACTCCAGATGAATCCAAGAACTTCTAACAACTTGATCTGATTCTTGTCAGTAGGCCACTTCTCACGTCCGTGACCTTCACGGGCTCGTACAGTAGCGCAGAGTGTGATAGCGATCACTCCTTAGTTTGTTGCAAAATCAGAGCACAACAAAGAAAGTTCCATCAGGTCAGACGTAAAGGGACACTACTCATTGATATCAGCTAGATTCATGAAGGCATATCTGTAGTCATTCTTATATACTGAAGCACATTAAAAACGCACCACCTGTATAATCCAGGAACAGAGTGTGAAATGTAAATATAAGTGTGTACAAGTTTACATATTTGGAATCTTCATTGCATTCTGTGCAGGCAAGGGAGTGAACCTGTGTCTGTGAGACTAATTACACCCTCATTGACAATTAAATCATCAAGCGACAATCACTTCCAGGCATCCCCCGACTGCATACGTGAAAGGATATGTTGAATCATGTTCTCGTCTGAGATTCTGCAGTCAGTCTCTGATATGTTGGCTCTGCCCATTGCAGGCGCTGCTAACGATGTCTGTGAGTCAAGTTTGGCCCAACATAAGGTCAGTAAGGCTGTATCTCTGAGTCATGACTGTCATTCGAGAGACTTGCCATGTCTACACTATTGCTCTTGCTGTTTGACTTGCCGGGAGAGTCAATTCCTTAGGTGACTCAGCACAATATGACGATCTTGCGCAGGGGTAGTAACTCGTGGTTGGCCACTCCAAAATCTATCCCGGGCACTGCCAGTGGTTCCGTAACGTTCATTGAGACGTACAATAGTGCTGTGGTGGCAATTCATCCTTCTGGCAATGGCCCGAGCTCATTCCGGTCTCCAACATACCAATGGCTCGTTGGCGGTCGTTTTCAGATAGTCGTGGCATTTCAAGCACATGTACTGGGTGTTTTGTCTCAACGGCCTTTTAATACTGAGTATACTGCCACAACGCGTACACATTTACAGGGTCATAGCTGTTGAGAATCGTGTTGCACGTGTAACTTTCATCGTTTTCGTGTAGTCTGTACACACACCCATGGGTTGAATCTTGCACTTTCCATTCCAGCAGCCATTCGCTCTCTACCTCATGGCAAACACGGGGAAAATCCATTCCCACACTTTTTTTTGCCAGCTTCTCGGCATCAGTATATATAATAGTGGTGCGTTTTTAATGTGCTTCAGTATATGACAACCAGCTATGCATAATATTTTAATATACAGATGTGGAAGTGAACCTGTGTCTGTGAGACTAATTACACCCTCATTGACAATTAAATCATCCACACACTTCTCCCCCTGTGCTTGGAGATCTCAGCATGTAGGCTGATCACTTGAGCACTAAATTCTGGCTTTTAAACTTGGTTGGCAAGACAATAGCCCATGGGTAGAAGCTGGAGCCAATTCCATGACTATTTTATCTCTGCATATTTAGAGTGCCTCTTTGATTGGCGGGGATTGCACCGTATGCCACACGCTTCTTCCTCCTAGCTTGGGACTGATGTGATGATCCTTTAAATGCAAGCCAAGCTGGAGCCCACGACTTCATCTAAATACTTTCGGAATGACAGAAAAACAATAGTAAAAAGCATTGATCTACAATGTAGATAATACCAAGGAGTCTTTAACTTGGTAGTGGTTGTAAGAGGGCGAGAAGCTCAGCAGTCCTAGTTAAACTACAACAACAAATATCAGCTTGATGTTAGACCCTTTCATGATCACACATTTTACCACGACCTTCAAGGAATAATTCAGTAGCCACAGCTAGGTGATACTGATACAGAGAACTTTGAGCTCCGGCAGAACACCATTCATTGTACTGCGCTTGCTACTTTTGGTACGAAAACAGTGAAATCAAACGACTGGTTTGATGCTTCATCAGATGTGATGACAACTGTTAATGAAACTAAATGCAGTGCTGTAATTGAATTTGGGTGGGGGCATGTGATCTTACGTCATATGGACGCTGTCCTAAATAGCGGGAAAAATCCCGTGGGATTGTTGCTTAGACCGGTTTTACCCGAGTCCGAGATAATGGGGCACTTTTATTGGTCGCTATACTAGGTGGGTTTTTACTAGTAGGCCTTCTAAAACAGGTCATTTGGTGACGTTGTTAGTCTAATAATAGTGTCTGACGCAAGGAGAATTTGCGAAACGGTAAGGAGAAAATACAGTGTATATTTAGTGAGACATAAACATGCCTAGAAGATGAAGAAAACATGGCGTCCCATTGATTAAATTAAGTGAATGCTTGGCCGGTTTGTCACAACGCCAACTTTATGAAAAAATGAAGAGGACAGAAAAAGCTTGTATACGTCGAGTCGCCTTTATCAATCTCACAAAAGGATTTGACCTGGTTAGCAGGGATGCACTCTTCAAAATCCTCCAATACGTCGAAAGAAAACAAATATGCTGGGTCAGGATGGGATGCTGCACCAATTATCGTTATCGATAGCTATGAATTGGCAATGCTGCGCCACGACACAAACCTGGGATCTGCCATTAACGAGAAACTCTCTTCGAATACAGATATTTACAGACACATTGGCAAAGCTGGAACTATCTTTGCGCGCCTCACAACACGTGTTAGGGGTAACTCCAAACTCACATTGAAGACCACAGCTTTGGTATTTAATTCCTGCATCACCAGCATGCTTCTATATGACAGTGAGACATGGATAACCTATGCTAAACAAAAAATAAGCCTCAAATCCTTCAATCTATGGTGTCTACGCCACATACATGGCATTTCATGATAGGACAAAGTGACAAATGTCGAGGTGCTGTCACGTGATGGTCTACACAGCATGTATACACTGCAAAGCACAGACTACGCTGGCTTGCCATGTCAGCCGCCTGAAATATGGTCGCAACCCCAAAGATATTTTCTAGGGACAACTAGCAAATTGCAAAAGAACAGCCTTATGATAACAGTTGAGGTTCAAAGATGTGTGGAAGAGTGACATGGAGGCACTTAGCATAAATCCAGCAGCCTAGGAAGATGAAGCTGCCGATCGCCTCAAGTGGCGATGGTCCCTACGGCGCCACCTCAGACTGGGCAAAAAGTAGCTCTCACAACAAGCAGAAGAGAAAAGAACACGGCGATAGTAACACTATGGAAAAAAGTAGCTGAGAGTTATCACCTCACTGGCCCATTCCCCATAGTCAGTTATAAATTCAAGGGAGCTATTACTTCACAGCAACGAAGCCAGAGACACTGTTCAACGGGTTTTCGTTTTCATTGTTAAAAAATGTTGTTTACTTAGTTCTCGTGTTCTCTCGTTGTACTTGTTGTTAGTTTGTCCCTGACGAAGGCCATGTGTCAGTTACGTAGACAATTTAGTCCTTTAACCTAATAAGAAGTATTACTTATTTATATCAACCTTTGGTTCTATGTGTGCTTTCTTAGTTACTTAGTCTTTCCTCTTCTACCGTGAAGTGTAGAGATTTAGGTTCTAGCGTGCAATGACGTTAAATCTGTGTTTTCATCTCTTTCTTCAATCGAACTGTTACACTCTATCTCTTGTCCAACGTTGATTATTGCAAATGTAATATTACTTTTATAATGATAAATGCCTTAATTATGCTTAAAGTAAATGTGAGGATGAAAGGATATAGTATACATGATGAGAGAGAGAGAGAGAGAGAGAGAGAGAGAGAGAGAGAGAGAGGAAGGGCAGAATGTCAGACGGGCCTGCGTGCCCAATTCTTAACCCTTTGAAAATAAAGTTCGTTCGTTCGTTCGTTCTTCTAACTCTTTAAGCATTACTCTCAAAAATGAACACGCCTGAGCTACAGTGCTCAAATATTTCTTTTTAAATGACTTTTCTTCTACTGTCGGGACAGTCCTTACCTTTCCACAATTGATATATTCCACAGCCGTCTCACGGAAGAAGAAGTAAACAAAGTTATTTATTTCATATGCAGACACGAAGTTTGGCTCTGTATGAAGTGAAATCAGATGGATTATTTTTCATGTAGCAGATCTAACTGGAAACACCAGGCCTTTATATCCCTCCCTCCGAATATAATTTTTGTTTGGTGTTGTTGTTTGGTTTCGTTTTATTTTTTTTTTCTCGTTTTATGTTTGTTTATTTTTTGTTTGTTTGTTTGTTATCATACTAGCAAAATTGGTAATTTTGATTTGGTATATTTACGATGATTGGACAGATGTGATGCCACTTCTCATATCGGCAGTTAATCATCTTATTTAATCATCTATATATCCTAATTATAACCCATCGGAGGTTGAACGGTATACATTTCATCATTAAAATAAAAAAATAAAAAATTCATTTAGCAGTTTGTTACTTTCATAAATTGTTGATCTTTATTAACAGAATTGAAAATGGTGTGATGATATCAGTAATGTGGTGTGACCGCTTGGCATACACTACAATTAATACGTGTTAAAAACTACATATAATGAGAATAACAACGTTAAAAGCAGTTAAGACATTTGTGCACAAAATACAGTGTCACGACAAGTTCACGGCTTCGGGAAAGTTGTCCCAGAACAACAAAGTAATAAGTGCCTGTTTATTGAGTGGAAAATTTTGGGAAAAATTTGAGAGAAGTTGCAAGTCATGGGTTTTTCCGTTGCTAAAGTCGAAATAACAGAGAGTCGTGTGCATAAAAGTCGAAAAGCTGAGAAGAGCGTGTGCAAATGTTGATGTTTGGTGCCGAGTGAAAAATAAAGCATCGTGTGAAAATTGGCGGGGAAAAAAAGAGTGGGCAGTATATAAAGAGGAGACTTGGGCGATTGACAGGATTCAGGGCTTGTACCGATTTTAGGATACGTTAGGCGAGAGGATTTTTACAGAACTGCGTCTTCGAGATTATCAAGACCAGTTTATATTTTCTTCTGGTGATAAAAATTTCATGTTGGATATAATTTTCATTTGTTTTGGATACTCACTACTTTGGGTAAGAAAGAAATACGTGTTTCATTATTGTGCCAATGACATTTTGCTGTTCCAATCACGTTAATAAAATATTATATTTGTCTACACTGCTGCGTTTTCCTTGAAACATTACAGTTGGATTATTTGATTAAACCACTATACAAGACATTGCTTTTCACTAACCATAAAAAAAGGTACGAAAGAACCCTGGGTTAAGGAAGAATAAAATAAGGTCAAGAATTACCAACTCAGGCGGTCAGACCTGTAACGACTTGAACCTAGACACGTACAAGAGTTAGCGCTCTTCAAAATATTTACCTGCGGTCAACCATTAACGGAACTGACCCGGTCAGCTGACGGACACACACACATTCTTTTCACTGATGCCGCGACCTGCGCCCAGATAGCTGCACGGTCACAGTGGAACTGACAACAAGAACCAGACAAATGCAGGTGAAGCAACACGCGAGAAGACGTCGGCTTTGGATACATAAATAATGTAAATGCTACTTCTTTATTTCTCACAAATGCCTGAAATATACGTTATGTGTTTTATTTATTTATTGGCTTTGCTGTGATAAAACCAGCCGATAGCATTACAAGGAATTTCCCGGTTCTGGGATCCGAACTTTAAGAAAAGTACAGTCGTTTCTCCCATTACGAGCTATGTGTACTACTCAGATCATCGAGTTATGGAAATTCGCACGTTAAAAATAACACGGATTATGGAGTAAACATAAACCCTAATCCTCTGAAAAGACAACCCCACACATAATGCAGCGTTTGAAACCAATAAAACAGCTACTGCTAGAACTACGTGAAGGCACTTTTGTCAGATACTGAGGTTTGTCTTTAAGGTGGTCTTATATAGCGAATGCTTTCTCTTTAATTGTGAGGAAGCTTGCTCCCGGTAGCTTATTTTTTTTTTTTTTTTTGGTCTACGATCAACACATTTGTGACGTACGTCTAGTTTGACAAGTGAATTCTCCCTGATATGATGGATGATTTAAAGGGACTTTTAGGTTTTCATAACATTAGAACCCCTGAACATTTGTTGTAACTTTTCGTTTGCCAGAACTCATTCCACCGGGACTCATTTAGTAGGCGGCACGAGATCAAAGAGTCAGACCGAGGGATTTTAGGGGAGACTATCGGCGCTATCAAAGATACGAGACGCAGTTGCTTGCCGCTAATTTCGCGTCTCGGTGTCAATCGAGGAACCGAGCGAACGGGGGAAAGCGAAACGGGCAGCAGCGAGCGGATACGAAGACCAGGGGGCGGCTTCTTCTCTTGATTTGGCGGTCAGATCCCCAAAAGTTCGTGAGATCAAATAAGCTGTCAAGTTTATCATGTCCCACTCAACTTACATTCCATTTTAGCTAAATAGACCATTAAGACTAGACACGTTATCACTCGCTGGCCAGACCTTTACAGAAGCACTAGCTTTATTGAAATCTGGTTATAGATTTTCCCCTGGATTTTATATATATATTTGCAGTGTTTTCTATTCTGTGCAGAGCGGTAATATATATTGTGTAAAGTGATCAGTGGTCTAGTTCAGTCATTCTATTTCAATGGATTTTGTGTTAATTTAAATCTATTAAATTAAACCATCTCAATAGTTCCAGTGGTAAATATAATGATCTATCTATTATATTATTTCAAAAGATAATAGATGCTTAAATTAACTTTTAAAGTCGCGAAGGAATTTATAATTAATAAATTCAGTTAAGTCCTAGTTTTATAGATGTGGGTTTTTAACCACTAGAATTCGCGCAGTGTTTATTTAATACATAATTAAATACTCGAGTGTATTATAGGCTTAACGGGAAATTCATCGCGCTTTAGAAGGTTATTTGTTTTCGGTATATTACATGTCTTTTTTTTTCTTTCATACAGAGTGATCGTAACCTGTGCGATCCCAGCATTAAGAAAGCAATAAAGAAATCAATCTAAGCAAGGCAAAGCATAAACAGTGTGTAGAGTTCCCCTGACGCAGAACTTGTTGAGACTGTGTAAATTCTTAATCTTTGAGGCGATTCTATGTTTGGAATTCCGCTATCTAACTTATAGCAAAGAAAGCACACCCAAAGACAAATTTAACGCACCATCAAACAACTTAAGTCGTAACGGGAAGAAGAACACTGGCCCGAGCTTTGTTAGTTTACTGACACAGAGAGATAATTCATAATTTCCTGAACAGTGATGTGACTAGTTTTCTCACTGGACTTAAACCATACCTCACGGATAAAGTGTACCAGCACGCGTAAGAATTTTATTATCAGCGGCATAGTCAAATAGACCACACCATCCTCACCCCGGTTTCAGAGACCGTGCCCTCCCATAGAAACTGTTATTAAGGAAAGAGACACAACTACAGATTCATTTTCCAGCGATTACGGGATCCTTTTATGTGCTGACCGCCTACCCGCTAATCTGGGGCTAGAACTTGAACAAACACTCATACATTTAGTTTGAGGTGTAACTGCTGTTGTGTTATTCTATGGAGTGCAAGATTTTTTCACAATCGGTAAGTGAGAGCAAGATGAGTGAAGGCCTTTGCTAGCGCGTGTATGAATGACAGGAAATTAATTCTTTTGTGTGACCATTTTGTTAACTTGCTTACCTGGTAATATATATCTTTTCTGTATACCCTACATTGTTCTTTTAAGTGGGATAGTTGATAATTTGTTAACTCTGTTTAAAACCACCTCCTTTCCATTTGCTTAGTAAAGGGAAGAACAGCTGGGAAGAACAGGTTTTTTTTTCTATCACCTATACCTAATTTTGTAACACCTCTTTCAGAGTAATTAACTTCACTGTTAGGTTAACGTACCTATGTTCCTGATATTATCTATCTTTGGACTGGGTTTATCTTTGTCTAATAAGCGGGAAGGGCTTAGTCGATACCAATCTTCTTCACCCCTTCCAAACTTGTTATTTGCATTTGTGTACTTATGATAATTTATGTAATATTTGATATTTTTAGTGATTGATGTTTAAAGTGAATAAAATCACATAAACTCATTTAGTTCTGTGTGTTGGATATACCCAAAGCCCAACTTTTCCCCTTATTCGTTTAATATAGTTTGTATCAACGTCGCCTGTGTGTGTGAAAAAACACCAAATCGGTGTGCGCGCAGATGCGGGTCTGGAAAACTGGCAACTAATTGTTTGACCAGGAGAGTGAAAGAGAAGATTGAGAGAAACGATTTTGTCGTAAATAAGTCTGTCTTTACTCTCCTCCAGCTCGCTGTGAAGCAACTATTAAATCTCTACATTTTCTATCACTGAGCTTTCCATCATCATTTTTCACTCAAAACCGGACCACTATTTCTAAGACTCTTTTCTCTCAAAATAAATTTACGACAATATTTGGCCGGCTCGCCGGGATAATTTTGAGATACATTTGATGCACACATATTTGTGGGCTGGTTCTGGGATCTTGAGCTACATTTGAGGCAATCGCATAGCCGGGATAAAGATATTTTGAGTCTGATTTAGTTTGGGTCTAACTAGGTAGAGTGTGAATGATTTGTCTTTGTGAATTAGGGAAATAAATAAATAATTACACCCCTAGACAAACGTTCTTTAAGTATTTGGGTTGTCCACACAGCATATTTACAGGTTGTTTTCTCTCCACAGCAGTAGAAAGTACAGATAAACAAATATATTTGCTATTATAATTATCCTCTGGCGGAGATAATTCAATTTATTTCTTTATAAGAGTTGCTGGGATTGCGTGATTGTTTTACAGTCACAAAGGTTTTTGAAGTTAAAAAGAGTTGAGCTTAGCTAAAGACGGATTGTTCTGATTTTTAAAAATTAAGTTAACAACGTCGCATCTCAATAATTGACTTTAGGGACGGAGTTTGTTGTCAGAGATTAAAAATTTAGTGGAAAATTTTTTTTTTCTTTTAAATTGTTTTAATATAAATTTTTCTCGACTGTTAGTAAAAGTAGATTCTTTTCCAGTGTAACTTACCATTTAGTGGCATAGTCGCTTGCGTTTAGAGCCTTAATTGCCAGATAATAGCAGCGATAAGTTTGCACAGTACAGGTAGGAGGTAACACAGGTAAATTTATACTTGTGTTTTTTTTCCTCGTAGCGGTTCAGAGTTCCTCCCTTTCGCGTTGCTTCTTACTAGTTCTCTAGGCATACTTCATCTTATTCTTTAACAATGGCAGAGAGGATAAAGATGAGGTCCATCTTGAGGCTGGAAGCGAAAGAGGCAGGATTAGATGCAGAAGCTGCAAACGCGTTTATTAACCAGGAATTGGAAATTATATGACGCGGAGCAACAGAGAGCCGAAGCTGAGAGGAAGGCGGAGCAACAGAGGCCGAAGCTGAGAGGAAGGCGGAGCAACAGAGAGCAGAAGCTGAGAGGAAGGAAGAGAAAGAAAGAACAGAGAGGAGAGAAGCCCAGGAGAGGGCAGATAAGAAAGAAGCGGAAGAACGTCTTTTGGAACAGAAGAAAATTGAAGCAGAGATGGAAACTCGCAGAGAGAGAGAGAGAGAGAGACAAGGAAAGACAGCATCAACTGGCGCTTAAGGCTCTAGAGAGTCGGGGCGCCTCTACTTCGACTAACGGAGAGCCGTCTTCGCCCCAGTCTCAATCAATGGACCTCTCCAGTACTCTCAATCTGCAATTAACTGCTATGTCGTTTTCTTTAGAATCTTTTCCTAGCCCTAACGAAAAAATTGACAGCTACCTAGAAAAATTCGAGAGACTCGCGAATCTTTATGGGTTAGAGAGTACCCGCTGGGCGCTCAAACTTTCAACGTCACTGAAAGGCAATGCTTATGACGTACACACAAAGCTGGGACCGAATCAACATGATTACGACATGTTGAAAAAAGGCCTTACTACAGCAGTTTGAGATGACTGCCCGAAAGTTTCTGCAGTTGTTCAGAAACAGCCGAAAAGAGAGCACGGAAACATTTCCCCAGTTCTCTTCACGTCTCACGGGTTATCTGACAAAGTGCATTGAATTATCTGACCTACCTCTTTCATATGAGGGACTCCTCGAACTTGTTCTTGTGGAGCAGATAAAATCCACTTTGTCGAATGAAACACGTAGATTTTTGGCGGAACAGGGGGCAGTCAGGCTTGAAGACATACTCAATAAAGCCGAACGCTATAGCAATGCAATGGCCGAACTTCCCAGCACTAAACGTAAACCCACCGATGAGCCATCTCGAAAACAGAATCTAGAGCAGGCATCCTATTCTTCCACTTCCTCTCAACATTATAACCAACGAGATAACAATACCCAGAAACCTCCCCAGGAAAAATCGAAATTCTACAAAACCCGATACCCCCCCCAGCAACAATTCTGATCAACCCAACAAGCCTACGTGGCAGCGCGGCCACCAAGGTCAAGGAAAAGGGAAGACCCCTACACCAGGAACGTCTGATCAGGGCAAACAAACCGGTGCAAACCGCATTGGATGTTTGCATACAGCCTCGAAAGGTAGAGTCAATGTCAGTGATTCTCAACCTGAGGGGGACCGACCCTCAACTCGAGGAACTGTAATTTTGAACGGTACCTCTACTACTTGTCTTTTTGACACTGGATTAAGTTTTGATTGTATTGTCGCTAGGCACCTAGTCAAACCCGGTCAGGAGACAGAGGAAACCGTCAAACTTAGTGGAGTTTTCAGGAGTGATGCACCCAGGACGCTTCCTATCGCACTGGTAGAAAATACACTCTGACTTTGTCAGAGGAGTTATTAAAGCGGCCATAATGGATGATCCGATCTACCCAGTTATCCTGGGATGTAGATATGTGTTCATTGGGAGACCTAAGGAGCCGATTGTGGCAGCGGTAACCACAAGAGGGCAAGCCAAGAAGGAGAGGGAGCCTGCGCCAAACTTGTTGCCGAATGAACTGAAGGAGGCGCAACAAAAGGACCCTACTCTGGCGCCCTGCTTTAAAAAACTGCCCATGGCTAAGGACCCCAGACACAACGGAGACATTTTTTCTAAGGATGGTGTATTGTATCGTAGAACGGGCAACCCGGACACGGGGAATAACCAGCTCCTAGTACCGACGCAGTACAGAAACCAGATCTTAGAAATGGGGCACTCTCTTCCCTTTAGCGGACACATGGGACAAAACGCCACTATTCAGCGAATAAAAAACCACTATTGGTGGCCAGGAATGAACTCTGACATTGTCAGGTATGTGAATCCTGCGCCCAGTGCCAACGGGTAGCACCCAAGCACTTGACACCCCCAGTACCTATGGGGCAAATGCCAATAGTAGGGACTCCATTTGAACGGGTTGCTGTCGACATTATTGGTCCTCTGGAAAAGACCAAAAGAAGGAACAGGTTCATCCTGACCTTAGTTGACACTTGCACTATGTGGGCCGAAGCCGTACCGCTACCATGCACTAATTCCAAGCATGTCGCAGAAGCCCTTGTGCAAATTTTTACACGGTTGGGATTCCCTCAACAAGTTTTGACGGACAATGGATCCCAATTCCGTAGCCTGTTAATGGAGGAGATCTTTAAGATCTTGAGGGCCAAACATATCCACACAAGTCCCTACCATCCGGCCGGAAATGGGCTCGTGGAACGTTTTAACGGTACCCTCACCATGATGTTACGTAAGCTGGGTCAGGAGAAACCGGAAGACTGGGACCAATATATATCGGCTGCCTTATTCGCCTACCGAGAGGTACCCCAAGCGTCTACGGGTTTTGCGCCAGCTACACTTTTATTTTGGCAGACCTATTAAGGGGCCACTAGAAGCCTTACTTCGGTCCCTGACAGACCAGAAGGCTGACGAGACAGTCGTCTCTGCAAGCAAGTATGTATCTGAGCTTAAGGAAAGGCTAAAGCTAGGATGGGATCTAGCTACTACCAACCTTAAGAAAGCCCGCGCTAAAAATTACTAAAAGATACAACAAAGCTGCAAAAAGAGAGAGAACTACAACCAGGGGAGAAAGTCCTATTGCTACTTCCAACCGGAAGCAATAAACTTCGCATCGGATGGCAAGGACCGTTTACCGTCCTTAAAAAGATCTCACGTACCAACTACAAGATCTCCATCAAAGGAAAGGAGAAGGTCTTCCACATAAATCTGCTAAAGAAATATTTGGAAAGACCGGTGCCATCCTCCGAGCATCTCCTGGCTGTCGCCATAGCAACGGAAGACGAGGAAGATGATGATGGTTGCATGGAGTATCCATTGCAACCCACAGAATCCTTTAAAGATGTCAAGTTCGGCGACAATCTCTCACCAGAACAACAAACAGAAACCAGGGCTCTACTAAAACAGTACAGTGCAGTCTTAACGGATGTACCTGGTCGAACAAATCTCATTGAATTTGATATGAAATTAACAAACGAGACCCCTGTTCAAACCAGAGTTTACCCCATCCCGTACGCTAAAGCTGATGCACTTCGCGGAGAAATAGACAAGCTGCGTCAGGCAGGAATTATCAGTGAGTCTACATCTCCTTACAGCTCGAGTGTAGTGCTGTTGCAGAAGCCCATAAGGAAGTTCGGCTGTGCATTGATTACAGGTTGCTAAACGCGGTAACGGAATTCCAGCCCGAACCTCTCCAAACTGTTTCTGAGTTGTTCACCAAGCTCAGCAAAGCAAAGATCTTCTCCAAGATTGACCTCAGCAAAGGTTATTATCAAATACCAGTCAAGGAGGAAATTAAACCTTTGTTAGCTTTCAGCACTAGTGAAGGACATTACACATTTAACGTGATGCCGTTCGGTTTGCATAACGCACCAGGAGTGTTCACCAGGATGATGAGGAAGCTTCTACAACCTTTGCAAAGTCCCCATATCCATAATTTCATGGATGACATCTTAATTGCATCGGAAACCTATGAAGAACATATTGCTACGGTTGCTATGCTCCTCAGGAGACTACAGGAAACGGGTCTCACAGCCAGACCTAGCAAATGTCTCATCGGGTTTGAACAGTTAGACTTCCTGGGGCACACACTATTTCTCACGGATGCAGTTGGCCTATTAAGAAGAACGTGGAGAAAATAGTGGCAGCAAAAAGACCCCGAACGAAGAAAGACGTACGTTCCTTCATATCGCTATGTGCATACTATCAGAAGTGCATCCAGAACTTCAACGGACTGACGGCACCTCTGACTGACCTCACAAAGAAAGGTTGTCCTGATAAGGTCATATGGGATCAAAAGTGCGAACACGCGTATAGCACTTTGAAAGGACAGTTGTCTGCATACCCCATCTTGAGGTTGCCTGACCTCAAGAAACCTTTTGTACTGAGAGTCGACGCGTCCGGTCAGGGCATCGGGTCAACACTGCTTCAAGCCGATGACAGTGCCCTGAACATGCTATTTCCAGTTGCCTATGGCAGTCGGAAATTAAATAAAGCGGAACGGAACTACAGCGTAGTTGAAAGGGAATGTCTTGCTCTGATTGACGGTATCAGACGCCATCATGAGTTTCTTTATGGTACATCTTTCACGGTGCAAACAGACCACGCTCCGTTAGCATTTCTTGGTGCCAATAAAGAATTTAACGCAAGGAGCATGCGTTGGGCGCTTCTTTTAAGCGTTTATTCTTTCAAAGTGGAATATATTCCGGGAAGACAGAATGTCGGGGCTGATTTCCTGAGTAGAAACTGGTCTACAGAGGAAGAAGAGCAAACTGAAGATACCACTCATCCTAAAATCACCAATCAGGTCACCTCCATTGTCAAAAAATGAAACATGAAAAATGGTTTCATGTCTAAAAGTGGGGACGATTGTGACGTACGTCTAGTTTGACAAGTGAATTCTCCCTGATATGATGGATGATTTAAAGGGACTTTTAGCTTTTCATAAACATTAGAACCCCTGAACATTTGTTGTAACTTTTCGTTTGCCAGAACGAAACAAATCCACCGGACTCATTTTAGTATGCGAGGCGGCACGAGATCAAAGAGTCAGACCGAGGGATTTTAAGGGGAGACTATCGGCGTTCTATCAAAGACATAGTTCGTGGTCCCTGATACGAGACGCAGTTGCTTGCCGCTAATTTCGCGTCTCGGTGTCAAATCGAACCCCCCAAACCGGAACGAGCGAACGGGGGAAGAAAAAAGCGAAACGGGCAGCAGCGAGGCGGATACGAAGACCAGGGGGCGGCTTCTTCTCTTGATTTGGCGGTCAGAATCCCCAAAAGTTCGTGAGATCAAATAAGTTGTCAAGTTTATCTGCATGTCCCACTCAACTTACATTCCATTTTAGCTAAATAGACCATGAAGAAAAGCTAGGCAACGTTATCACTCGCTGGCCAGACCTTTACAGAAGCACTAGCTTTATTGAAATCTTGTTATAGATTTTCCCCTGGGATTTTATATATATATTTGCAGTGTTTTTCTAATTCTGTGCAGAGCGGTAATATATATTGTGTAAAGTGATCAGTGGTCTAGTTCAGTCATTCTATTTCAATGGATTTTGTGTTAATTTAAATCTATTAAATTAAACCATCTCAATAGTTCCAGTTGTAAATATATAATGATCTATCTATTATATTATTTCAAAAGATAATAGATGCTTAAATTAACTTTTAAAGTCGCGAAGGAATTTATAATTAATAAATTCAGTTAAGTCCTAGTTTTATAGATGTGGGTTTTTAACCACTAGAATTCGCGCAGTGTTTATTAGATACATAATTAAATACTCGAGTGTATTATTAGGCTTAACGGGAAATTTCATCAATCGCGCTTTAGAAGGTTATTTGTTTTCGGTATATTACATGTCTTTTTTTTCTTTCATACAGAGTGATCGTAACCTGTGCGATCCCAGCATTAAGAAAGCAATAAAGAAATCAATCTAAGCAAGGACAAAGCATAAATAAACAGTGTGTAGAGTTCCCCTGACGCAGAACTTGTTGAGACTGTGTAAATTTTTAATCTTTGAGGCGATTCTATGTTTGGAATTCCGCGATCTTAACTTTTTAGCAAAGAGAAGCACACCACAAAGGACAAATTTAACGCACCATCAAACAACTTAAGTCGTAACGGGAAGAAGAACACTGGCCCGAGCTTTGTTAGTTTACTGACACAGAGAGATAATTCATAATTTCCTGAACAGTGATGTGACTAGTTTTCTCACTGGACTTAAACCATACCTCACGGATAAAGTGTACCAGTACGCGAAAGAATTTTATTATCAGCGGCATAGTCAAATAGACCACACCAACTTCACCCCGGTATCAGAGACCGTGCCCTCCCATAGAAACTGTTATTAAGAAAAGAGACACAACTACAGATTCATTTTCCAGCGATTACGGGATCCTTTTATGTGCTGACCGCCTACCCGCTAATCTGGGGCTAGAACTTGAACAAACACTCATACATTTAGTTTGAGGTGTAACTGCTGTTGTGTTATTCTATGGAGTGCAAGATTTTTTCACAATCGGTAAGTGAGAGCAAGATGAGTGAAGGCCTTTGCTAGCGCGTGTATGAATGACAGGAAATTAATTCTTTTGTGTGACCATTTTGTTAACTTGCTTACCTGGTAATATATATCTTTTCTGTATACCCTACATTGTTCCTTTAAGTGGGATAGTTGATAAATTGTTAACTCTGTTTAAAACCACCTCCTTTCCATTTGCTTAGTAAAGGGAAGAACAGCTGGGAAGAACAGGTTTTTTTTTCTATCACCTATACCTAATTTTGTAACACCTCTTTCAGAGTAATTAACTTCACTGTTAGGTTAACGTACCTATGTTCCTGATATTATCTATCTTTGGACTGGGTTTATCTTTGTCTAATAAGCGGGAAGGGCTTAAACCCCCCCCCACACACCCCCCCCCCCCCCCACACACACACACACACACACACCCACCCCCACGCACCCCCCCCCCCCCCCCCCCCCCCCCCCCCCCCCCACCCACAAAAAAAAAAAAAAAAAAAAAAAAAAAAAAAAAAAAAAAAAAAAAAAAAAAAAAAAACAAAAAAAAAAAAAAAAAACAACAAAAAAAAAAAAACCACCCCCCCACACATAACACAAAAAAAAAAAAAAAAAAAACGTCGATACCAATCTTCTTCACCCCTTCCAAACTTGTTATTTGCATTTGTGTACTTATGATAATTTATGTAATATTTGATATTTTTAGTGATTGATGTTTAAAGTGAATAAAATCACATAAACTCATTTAGTTCTGTGTGTTGGATATACCCAAAGCCCAACTTTTCCCCTTATTCGTTTAATATAGTTTGTATCAACGTCGCCTGTGTGTGTGAAAAAACACCAAATCGGTGTGCGCGCAGATGCGGGTCTGGAAAACTGGCAACTAATTGTTTGACCAGGAGAGTGAAAGAGAAGATTGAGAGAAACGATTTGTCGTAAATAAGTCTGTCTTTACTCTCCTCCAGCTCGCTGTGAAGCAACTATTAAATCTCTACATTTTCTATCACTGAGCTTTCCATCATCATTTTTCACTCAAAACCGGACCACTATTTCTAAGACTCTTTTCTCTCAAAATAAATTTACGACAACATTCAACAGTATTTCCATTTCTTCAATGCTTTAGGCTCTTGTTCTAATATAGCACTCACAATTGTTCCTGCTAACAAAGTTCATTTTATTATCTTATGGTGCACAATGTGGATTCCTTTAGGCCTATCGGTCTCGCGTTATCATGTGTTCTATCGTTTGTAACGTAGTTTTATTTTAAGATTTTCCTTGGTACTTTTAGTTCTCTAGCAATAAGAAACTTCTTAGACTGCAAGTAGGAATGAGTAATTTTAGAATAGAAGAGCCTTACTGCTCAGAATGTCTAGAAAAAAATACTGTAGAGCATTTTCTACTAAAATGTAGGAGGTTTGAACAAGAGAGAAAACCAATATTGGATTATTTACAGGCATGCAGTTCATCCATAACTGTGGAGCAAATGTTGAGAATAGACAGACGTAGAGAATTGCACAATATAGTAAAACAATATATAACAAGAACTAAAGTTAATATATAATGATCAATCATGGTGTGAGGATAAGGGTAGTATGATAAGATGATTGTGTGGATGATGGCAGATATTTGGTGGATTTGGTGTAATCTCAAACACCCCTGAGCTTTCTGATTCATATTCCCCTTGTTAACAACAGGGCAGTTATGAAAGACTTTACTTTGTTTGCATGTTTTTTCCGTTCTTTTTTGTTTGTTTATTTGTTTGTTTGTTTTTTATTTTTATTGTTTGTTTGATTGGTTCTTGGAAAGGGGAGGTCACACACTCATACACAATTTTGGTTTAGATTTACTCTATCTGGACTGAGTGGCCCGGGGGGGGGGGGAAAGAAGTTACTATATTGTCTTGAATTTATTAAACTATATATCCTATTTGCAACCCATCGAGTGTTGAACAGGATACTTTGTTTAAAAAAAAAATCCTCGGTACTTTCTTACTTTGTTCACAACTTGGATTCTTATAACCAGGACGCTACGTCATGTTTACGATGCTGCACTAACTACTTCTAGCATGACAAGTATGCAACCTCTTGAAAACAGCGCAATACGCGCTGGTAGGGCACAACATGTATGTGTTGTATATGGGTTACTGCCTTCAGCTGGGTGGCCTTTCTCACCTTCATGTGGTGTTATTCGATACAGAGAAACATTGTCACCTCTTGAAAAATCGCAAATGAGCTAACACGATTTCGTGCTTTAGTGATGTTTTCCCTTCTTTATTCACTACATATGAACAAATTCGTGCAATAAAAATCACACATTGAAGAGACTGTAAAGAGAGACTAAAAAAAAACCTAACATAAAAAACACATACACATGAAGATCAGAACTGCAGATATACATGAAAATAATTTATTTTTTTTAAAACATCAAGAGGCTATGAGAGGATGGATCATGATATTAATACTTGTAAAGAATTTGTTGAAGACGTGTGCTTGACATGGAGATAAAAGGTAGAGAAGAAGATCATAGCATGCAATTAGAAAACAAAGAAGCAAATGTTCAGCTGTGAACAATTGAAAGTGCTGGTACTGTTGATAAGAAGAGGGGAATGAGGCCCTGAGAGGGATTTGACACTGACAAGATTTTCCAACATTGACCAAAGTAGTTAGAAACTAATCAGTTATATGCTGGAGTGACCATATCGTTTCTCACAACAATAAGACAATTTCTAAGCTGCAAACGTAAAACATGGACCAAAATAAAAAATATGATGAAAGGAGATCCTATTGAACTCAGTCATTTAATATATTATTATGATGACCAGTCTAGTTAAATACATTAGCAAAAAAATGTCCATTATCATTTTAACATCGATAATTCACTTTCAATATTTTTTGTTTTGTTTTTTAAATAAAATTTTGCTTCGTTTTGGCAAGGCGCGTCCCGTTCAACCAAGTCGGTTATATTAGGGCGCATGTCCAAATATAAAAGACCTTTTGGTCTGGTTTGCTTTTTCCATATAGTAATCAGTGTTCAATCAATAAATAAATTAATTAATCAATCAATACCCTTTAGCTCAAAAAGGAGCATAAGCCTTCAACATACGCATGTAAATTGCTCGTGTCACGTGTCATCAACTCAAGGTCTGTCCATGTCTCCATCATTTTCATTTCTGTCTCCAGTTCTCTTCAACCTTGTGTCCTATGGTCCGCCTCTACATATTTTGTTCTGTAGACACTAGAAAAATGACTGCCTGGTAACGCTATCAAAAGGTTTCCTCAGGGTGTGTCCAATCCAGTGCTAGCGTCTTCTTCTCATCTCCTTCTTCTACTCGTGCTTGACTGATTATTGTTATCAGTTCCACGTTGGTGACCTGGCCATACCATTTCAATTCTTCTATGTCCGCACGCACCTATTTATGAAAGTTAGCATCTTTTTGGCTATTGTTCTTGTTCTTCTCCAATTTTTAGAGCCATACAATAAGACAGCCTTGACATTTGAGTTGAAAATTCTTATTTTTGTTTTGGACTTAAACTGATTTTTTTTCTACATATCGTCCAATGAAAATTGGATTATTTACAGGCATGCAGTTCATCCATAACTGTGGAGCAAATGTTGAGAATAGATAGACCTAGAGAATTGCACAATACAGTAAAACAATATATAATTCGAGAACAAGGACTGCCTTGTAATGATATTAAAATGTTTCCTCAATGTGTGCCCTATATGTTGTCTACGTCTTCTTATCTTTTGTTCTACTGGCATTTGTCTGGTTTTTTTTAATCATATCCTGTGATTAGTCTCTTCCTTTCTATACTTGTCCATCTTGCCTCTCAGGGTCTCAAGACATCAATCTTGTAATGATCAATTATGCTGCCACATGTGCAGTTTTCTTTGTTCGTTTAATGTACGAACATTCCACGTGCCAAGACTGGAGACATTCTGAGACGAAAAAAGATAAGTCGGCAATCTAGACTTCTTTCGGCTTGCTAAGCTGTATGCTGGATTCTAAATCTTGTAGGTACGTTTCTTCAAGTACAATCTTTGTGTTGCTTCCTGTATTTAATGGTTGAATTTTCTACAGGTGGGGTAGCTGGCCCCATGCCCAGCCCTTCTTATTCTCCTCGTATGAGCTGCATTGTAGGTTACATCTTATTTTCCTTTGCTTCCCTGTCTGGCCCATGTAACACATGGATGAATCAGTGTTGATAAAAATAATACTTTTTTTTGTGATCATTATTTTTTCCACAGTTAAGAATTTACTTTTAAATAATCAATGAATTGACATAGCCACATTTCTTTTTATGAAATCAACATGAACACGTTTCTGTATTTTGACCTCAAACAGGGCATACAAATAAGAAGTAATACTGCGTGCATGATATACTGTAGTACCAGTAATGACAACACTACACTCTCTGTCGATTATGAACTCTGCTTTCCTAGTTTCTTAAATTCATTTTCAGAACTTGCCTACACATATTCTGGTAAATGTTTCCTGTGAATTATCCTCATCATGGTAGTCTTTTATCTCGGGGAAAATCTGGACGAATGGCAATTTAAAAGTAAGGAGGGAGGATAAGGATCCTGTTACACGCCCATTGAGGCATATTAGGAATATGGTGTTAGGCCCATATTTACGACCGTCGGCACACTAGGGGTGACGTCGTCAGAATCACGCCGGCCGCTTGAACCTTCCCAAAGTTGCTCAGGTACCCATTTCATGAGGCTGGGTCGACCCCGGAGCCGTTTGCGGTCTAAAAAATTCCGCCTCAACTGGGGATCGAACCATGGACCGCCGAGCTAGAAAGCACAACAAAAATACCGCCCGGACTCTCAGTCGTGAGGTTAAAAAAGAAAGGACGAGTCGTGGGGACAAGAGTACATTTGATCACCCTACCACGTACAAACACAGAGTTACCATTCAACCATCTTGTGTCCTGCTGCATAGTGTTGAGTGCTACAGGTGTCAGACGTCTAGTGATAACCGGATGTCTGGCAGAAAAGTCGACGACTGTTGCAGCATAGATCTGACTTTCAGACGTCATCAAAGCTGTAGCGTTGTAGTCCGGACTGAAAGGACACATACCACGCCCATCAATAGAGTTGGTAACCGTTGCCAGCTGGTATGCCTAGAAAAAAACGGGGAGAACTATACTGAGGTACATCCTTTTTATTTTAAAAATCACTTTTATTTTAGCTCACTTGTGATATATAGGTGTCACATTTCAAATTATAACAGCTCACAATGTCTATGTTTCACTCATTGTAGAGAGCCGAAACTTTGCACGCAGCTTCATATCTTAATATATATTTTTTCGTAAGTTTCTTATAACCTGAACAGCTGAAAGTAAGTCTGTCAATATTTTCAATTTATGAGGAGGGTTGTTGGAGAAGACTTCCAGAGCTTTATGAATTGCAACCATCTCTTTTTTTTTTTTTTTTTTTTTTTTTGCGTACGCCCGCTAATACTCGAGGCGAAATCTCAGGTTATTATTTTTTTATGTCTAACCTGACATTGATTTTACGTGAGTATCCCTTTATTTCTTGTACAGAGACAGGTGTCCCTCGCCATTCAGGCAAATACTCGCCGATTTCGGAGGTACCCATTGCAGCTGGGTCGGCTCAGGAGCCGCCAGTCCCTGGTCGACGACACTCCTTCAAATGTGCTCGCCAGGTCTCGAGTTAATCCAGTCCAAATCCCGGTCGACGAAAAATCCTCAAATGCCGTCGCCCGGGTTTGATCCTGTATCACCCGGTCGCCAGAGCGGTGTTGTAACCACTACGCTAGCGCGGCTCCCATCTCTGCTGTGAAAATAAATGTAGTATCTTTTATACTATATCATTTCACCATTTGCCACATCGGAACATCCTATAACCCAATTTGTTATCGTCTCCCTTAGATCCTACAGTATACTCTGTAATACTGTCTTTTGATATTTGTTGAATATATTTCCTGTATTTGTTTTTTATCATTGCCATATCACTTGGTTTATTAATCAAGCCTGCCAGGTGGTAGTCTGTATCTGGTTTTATCAGCTCCAATAGTGGTACCATCGGCTTGTAGATACTACAGTTATTAATTGACTAGCAATAACCCGTCAAAATTGACAGGTTTTTAAATATAGTGTGTTGTTTCTGTTACTTGTATAACAGACTTGCATTTTAAGGTTATTTTTAAGAAAATGATGAGTTAAATCCGTTTTCTGAATGAAACTGGACAGAAGAGTATCTTGATTGTCTGTTCATTTAATCTGCATCACCGCACCTTCCTGTCTCCACTTCATGTACTGTTTATCAATTGTGTTGTTGGCTTCTTTCCATAATCAAACTGTTCATGCCCACCGTCATTTGCGCACTTTTCTGTATTCGGGAGAGTACATATAAGAGAACCAAAACACGTATTGTCTAACTTTCAACCACAGTTGCACCCCGTAGCTGTGGTTGAAAGTTAATGTACTCTCTCGAAAATAGAAAAGTGCGCAAATGACGGTGTGCATGATGTGACCGACCGACCGACGTACGTACGGCGGGAATTATAGTATTGGATGAATTTAGGGCATTCAAGTGTACTAGTTCCTCCATGCATTTCCAACCTGTCAGGTATCTACATGTATTCATGAACCTGTTCTGATTTGTTGTTAATTGATACCTAGTAAATGCTGGAAAAGCACGAGAACGCAGTAGACCTGATATAGCAGAACATATATTACTGGCAAATACTTACCTATGCTCCGGAGGATATTCGGTTCTAATAGCTTGGATTCCTTCACATGTGAAGGCCACGAAACGTTATCGGCACCCACTTACTTACTTACTTAGTCGTTCCCTTTCTACCGTGAGGTGTAGAGGTTTGGAAGAGAGAGCGATAGACCATCCTATCGGCTGTCTTCCTCCTGGCCTGGTTCCATTATAGTCATCGGTCCTTCAAAGATTGTCTAATGTTGTTCTCCCAGCGGACTCTGTGTCGTCCTGGGGATCTGGATCCCTGGCTCTTTGTTTCCCATGCTTGTCGTGGTAGCCGATCTTCTCCCATTCTGCAGACATGGCCAAACCATCTTAGTTGGGACTGTTCTACTTGGGTCTGCAGGGGGTGGGATTTTAGGCCTTGACGTATCGTCTGGTTGCGGACCATGTCTCTTCTTGTTACATCAACCACCGTTATCAGATACCTCATTTCTGAGGTTTGGATCTGGCTTTTGTGGGTTGTAGTCATTGCCCATGACTCGCATCCATACGTCAAGTCTGGGACATAGGTAGAGCGGTATACAGCCATCTTCGTTTTCTTATCAACCTCTCTCTTGCTGAGGAATCCTCGATTTATGGCCTGAAAAAGTCTCCCAGCTGCTGCTTTTCGAGTGGCCAACTCTTCTTTGATGCCTCCCTTTCGGTCTATAAAAGCTCCGAGGTATTTAAAGTGGTCGACCTGCTCCAGGACCTATTCTCCCAGCTTAATCTGATGTCTTCTTTCTTCTCGTGATATCACCATGGATTTTGTTTTAGAGCTGCTTATGACCATCCCTCTCTTCTCCAACTCCTCCTTCCAGACTTACAGATTGGATTGAAGATGTGCCTCTGATTTAGCAATCAGAGCAACATCCAACATCATCAGCAAATGCCAGCTCTGAAATACAGACCTATCTCATCTTCCAGTACCCTACTGAATAATTTCTTGTTCTCTCCTTACATGCCTTAATGACATCGTCCATTAGGAGTGTGAAAAGATAAGGTGACAGGATATCACCTTGTCTTACACCAGTGGTGGTTCTGAACTCTTCCGACTTATGGTTTGCAGTCCTCACATAATTTCTGCAAGACTTGTAGAAGCTCTGAATAGCATGAATCAGAGGTGCTGCAATGTTCTTCCTTGCCAAACAGTCTCAAAGTTTGCTCCAGGGGACCCTGTCAAACGCTTTTTCCAGATCTATGAAAAAAAGATGGATCTCACTCTTATACTCAAGGGCCTTCAGAGTCTCTGCTCTAGGATTCTAGAGTAGATTTTACCAGGGACACTGAGAAGGAAAATGCCTCTATGGTTTCCACATTGTCGATTGTCACCCTTTTTGAAAATTGGTGTTATGATGGCAATCTCCCAATCCGTTGGTATGGTCTTGTTGCACCGCGCTGCCTGTAGGACCCTTAAGAGTAATAGGTCGCCTGATGCTCCCATGTACTTTACCATTTCTGGTGTTATACCATCATGCCCTGCTGCTTTGCCCATCTTGATTTTTTCCAGTGCTGCCTTCAGTTCTTCCATCTTTATGTCATCTTCACCATCATTGGTTTTCTCTTCTGTCCTAGTGGTTATAATTTCTGATGCTTCACCATGCTCACCATCCAGGAGTTTTGAGAAATATTCTTTCCATCTTTCCATTACTTCCTTCGGGGCAGTAAGCAACTTGCCTTGCTTGTCCTTTTCAAATTTGAGAGGACATTGTTTTTCCTTCCTCATGTACTATAGGGTCTTATAGAACAATTTCTGGTTTTCTTGCGCATCTTTTTCTAGCTTTTCTCCAAATTCTTCCCAGGACTTCTGTTTTGCTGCTAGAACCTTGTTCTTTGCTTCTGTTCTGAGTGTCACATATTCTCTATATTTCTCAATTTGTCCTGTTGTGTTTTTAGCTCCTAAGTATTGTTTCCATGCCATTTCTTCTCTCATTTTCTTTTTGATTTTATCAGTCCACCAAGGTGTCCTCTTTCTCTTGTTCCCAAGTCGGACTTCACCACATGCTTCTGCAGCAGCTGTCTTTATGATGTCCTTGAATTTAAGCCAGAGACTTTCCAAGTCATCAGGTTGTTTTTCTGTGTTGTTCACCGCTGCAGCAATAAGCCCCTGATATCTGGTCTTAATTTCTGGCTCATTTCTCCCGTTCGTCTACTTAGTTTCTTACGTGATGTTGGGCAGTTCCTAGGCTGAGCAACTCTTTCAATTGTTCTTTTGATTGTAAGTAGGTAGTGATTACTTCCAATCTCTGGCCCCCTCCAGACTCTAGCATCCCGGACATACTTGAATGAGCTCCTCCTAACAATGGCATAGTCGATCACTGACTTCCCATTCTTTGTTGGTTCACATCTAGTGTATGCATGTATGCGCTTATGGGGGAACTTGTTTGTAATGATCAGATTCTGCTCACTGCAGAATCTAAGGAGTTGCTTTCCATTGTCATTGAGAGTATCTTCTCCATATCTTCCGATAACTCCACCCCATCTAGCATGGTCATTTCCAACTCTGGCATTGAAATCTCCGAGCATGATAATTTCTTCTAGGCAGTCATCGACTGTCCTTTGAAGCAGCTCGAAGAATTCCTCCCGTTCGTCTACTTAGTTTCTTACGTGATGTTGGGTAGTTCCTAGGCTGAGCAACTCTTTCAATTGTTCTTTTGATTGTAAGCAGGTAGTGATTACTTCCAATCTCTGGCCCCCTCCAGACTCTAGCATCCCGGACATATTTGAATGAGCTCCTCCTAAAACAATGGCATAGTCGATCACTGACTTCTCATTCTTTGTTGGTTCACATCTAGTGTGTGCATGAATGCGCTTATGGGGGAACTTTGTGTTTGTAATGATCAGTATATGTTTATATACAGATATATATATATATATATATATATATATATATATATATATATATATATATATATATATATATATATATAGATATATATATATATATATATATATATATATATATATATATATATATATATATATATATATATATATATGTATATGTATATATATATATATATATATACTTACTACTTACTTAGTCGTTCCCCTTCTACCGTGAGGTGTAGAGGTTTGGAAGAGAGAGCGCCAGACTATTCTATCGGCTGTCTTCCTCCTGGCCTGGTTCCATTCTAGTCCTCGGTCCTTCAAAGATTGTCTAATGTTGTCCTCCCAGCGGACTCTGGGTCATCCTCGGGGTCTGGATCCTTGGCTCTTTGTTTCCCATGCTTGTCGTGGTAGCCGATCTTCTCCCATTCTGCAGACATGGCCAAACCATCTTAGTTGGGACTGTTCTACTTGGGTCTGTAGGGGTTGGCAATATATATATATTCGTATAAATGTATTAATACGTTAAAATTATGTACTCACTCTTCTCCATGTGCAGACAGGGTTAAAGGCGTTTGTACCACAGGTGAAAACGTTGTTCTCTTTTGCCAAGAGCAGTACTCGAACAAAATTATGACATGCACTCTGTGAATAAAAAAATGAAGGTAGTCCCATAGCAGATTATGTTGTTGTGACAGAATGGGGCGACCCCTCTCGATCTCTGTTTCCCTCCGGCGGTATCGGTACATTTGTGGTACTGATTTTTATTGCGTGCTTTCAATTGTCGCACTTTCTTTCTTTCTCTGCTATGTGTAGCAGATATTATGTATTTTCATTCTTACATCCCTCTCAGGGATAAGTTATTACGTCTGTTTGTTTCCTGTCCCTTCGCTAAGCTTTGCAAGAAGCGGCAGAAATAATATTAACGCCAGGCAGGATGGTAAAATTCCTTTGTACCAAATCTTGGCCACGAAGGATTAGCCCCACAAAAATCGCCAGTGTAATTGCTAAGCGCTTATAAAGGCCACAGTACGTTGAGACAATTGATGTTCAGACACAGATAAGAGATTAGTTTCTGATAAAGTAATGAATTGTTACTTTTGGAACACATTGTCGCGTGAGGTTACCGATGCGTTTGTAAGTTGGTACACAGGGCAATCGGATTTTGCAGCATTTTTTCAGAAAAGTAATGTTTGAAATTTTGCATTAGATGAGTCATGCAAAATATTCAAATCAGACTGGCTGATCAGTTGTGAGCCATAACAACGAATGTGTGGTAAGGCAGTGAATATAACCTGGCGCTTCAGTAAGTCAAAACTACTGTGAGAAATCGCTTGCCAAGACTACATACTTTTCCAGAGTGAAGCCTAGAATTCAGAATTCCTTCTTAACATACCGGACACCTTTTGTTGGAGTATTTATAATGACTTACAAAAAAACAGCCCAGGAAATCTCTATCATTTTAAACACGGAAACCGGGACTGAGAGAAATGAAGGACCACACACGGAGTCAGAGAGGGAATATATTGTTAAAACAACGACACCCCAGACGTGTGTAAGAAGCCGGTTCAAGTCTCTTTTATTCATCTGAGCAAAAAGTCTGTGAGCCAGGATTGGCGTAAGTTGTCATTTTACATTCTATATTTTATTACTAACATGTGAAATTACATTTATATGTGTATTGCCATGTGAATTGTGATGTGTGAAAATCGCTCGGGTGATGTCCAAGTCATTTGAGCCTGGAAACCTCAGCGTATATATGATGAGTTACTGTTATTTTTATGTTCAACTCGCCCCATTTTTGTGTTCCATTTTATTATTTTGGTTCTTTAAATATTCTTAGGCGGTCGAGTTCGTTATTTATTAATGCGGGGTTATTCTTTATGGCGTTAGGATTACTCAGACAACCTTCACCAACCCTTTTATTTGTGGGGATGGGAGAAATCCCCTACCCAGGTTGTAACGCGGAACCAATGATTCATTCTGGTAGATAGGAGGTCATAAGCGTTACAAAATATTACGTATAATTTCTGCGAGTGAGCAGAAATAAATTTGCAATTGCTCGGTCAACGATGAGTCAGAAGTTAAGATTATGTTATGATTGGGTGGGTTCGATTTAATTTATGTGCAGGCATGATATTAGGTCAAAAGTTGGGCAAAAGCGGTTCCTGGGAGATGATGCCAGACGCGATGACTCACCGCGTCTGTCTTGCATCAGGCTATTAGCAATATATATATATATATATATATATATATATATATATATCTATCTATGTATATATATCTATATATATGTATATATATATATATATATATATATATTCTGAGCGTCAAAGTTAGTTAGCGCTCACAAGTCCAAGAATTTTGTGCCGTTTATAAGCGCCATTGCAGTATGCCCGGCTCGTGGAAATTCTGTAAAGTTGGGTATGTTCATAAATTAATAGGTGTGCAGGAAGGATTTTTCTATAGGATTTTAGCACGTTAGAGTAAGCTTTCTTCTGGGATTAAATTTAATTTTTATTAGTCAAGAGTTGCCATCAATTGCTGACTTATACAAAACAAGAGCCAGTGTAGTGTACGTTTTGTCTATAATTATACTTTGTATAAGCTAGCGGTATCTATGATAAGTGTAGCGGTTTTTTAGATAATTAACTGTATGAGGTTAGATGCTAAGTTAGACGGGAGCTCTGTGTAATGTAATAACGAGGTCCGAGTAACCGCATTTAATTATGATAATTTGTAGTGAATATACGCGGGTGTGGTTTGTGTTAATAAGTTGTGCTATTTGGTAATGTAGTCAGAAGGCCAGGGGTGAAGGGGGTTTAATATTAACATAGATGGTGTATGTATAAGTGTGTTAAATAATTTTGCGGGACCCAAAGACTCAGCAATAGAGAATGCAGTCAGCGACCCATAGCTTGACTGCTTGCGTCAGGGTCAGCGAACCAGACCTGACCAAGACCCTACTCCACCTCCCGTTGTGGTCCTGGAAACAGTCTGCATCACTGCAGTCTTGCTGAGACAGTAAGGATCGAAGAGGGAAGGCAAACCCGGTCCCAAAAAAATGCTGTGCTGAAGTCGGATGGATCGGCCGAAAGGCGCAGATATCGCAGCTCTGGCGTAAACAGATACAACGCAACCAACGTCCTTATCAGGACGAACGAGGAGGAAGAAGAAGAAATAATTTTGCTTATTTGATAACCTTCCCGTGACTGTCTTTAATAAGAAAAATTGGGTACGCGCTATGTACCTGGCGCCCAGTTACGTCGGCAACACTAAGAGGAATTAGAAGTTCTCTTGACGTGAGGAAACCTATACCTCCGCGGGGGACTTGCCTCTAAATAGGAGCTCTTAGCTCGTAAAGGCCCAATACCAAAACAAGCTACGTTGCCTGGTGTTGTTTAAACACTGCCACAATAATGCAGTAGGCCTAAACCCGAAGCGGGTTAACTCGTCGGTTTGAAGAATTGAGTGTCATCCGCAGTGATAAAATCTACAGCCTTAGGCAACTAAATATAGATATATTCACCAAGGGCCCCTTCATCATTATTCGGGAGAGGAGAGAGGGAAAACATGCCTTTCTAAATGCTAACGGGAGGAGGTGCGTGACGAAAAGCAACTCATCGGAGCCTCAGACAAAGACGATAGCGTCAGAGAGGCACTGAACAGAAACAGAGGAGAGAGAGAGAGAGGAGTTTAGCGGTTTCCTCAGGAACAGTAGGGTTAGAGAGAAATACTTAGAGGACAGCCTCTGAGGTAGTGCTGCAGAATCCATTAGCGTGGCATTTCTTTGTGGTGCATTAGTTAGGTGTGCTGGACCGCCTGGAGCGCCTTTGAGATAGTGTAGTCATTTAGTTTATAAATCTTCCGCGGGACAGTGTGTTTAGTTAGTAACAATAGTGAAGTCAGGAGTGGTGGCTCTTACTTAGAGACCCCGCCAAGTATATTTCTTTATCCTTAGTTGTTTCGTGCAGGTGTGAAAGAGAGCATGGTAATTTATATTGTGTCTTTCACTTGGTTTGTTCTTTTATTTTTCCAGGTTGTGCGAACTCGCACGTTATTGTTGTTCGCTGTGGTATTGACTTGTTGTTTAATACACTATAAAATGTACACTGGATCAGTTTATCTTTAACTATACTGTACTTGTTTGCTTTGACTGTATAGTGGTGTGTGTGGATAACCTAGTGTAACCTTATCTCCTTTCTAGTAGTCAGAGGTGGTGAGACTGTAGCTAGTAAATAAGTCACACGTGGCGAGGGAGAGTCAATCTAGGTTCTCACCCTGGAAGCTATAAGTCTGATCCTTCCACGTTCACTGTAATTCTCATCTTAATCTATCTTCTCAGACTTTCCTCAAAACTGGTGTCTTGTCTCTGTACTCAGACAGACTCTAATTAAGCCACTCTGTGACAGTATAGAATGATGATTTCATGAACAACCACTGGCATGGGCTGGCGATTGCTTTATTGCTAGTTTCGTACATAGAACTAAAAGCATAACTGTAGTGAAATGGACAGAGATACAACGGTAAAATATCTCCAAAGATAACATTTAAGGATAAAAACATAATGCGTAGGCTGCGAATAGTACATGATCGCCTAGACCGCGGGTCATCATCCTCCATAATAACTGACTTGCTAGACAGGAGGGGAACGGCGGATCAAAAAGGAAAAAAATATGACTGGAAAGATTGCGTGAGACTGGAAAGGCTAAGGAGACGCAATTGGGGGGAAACGGAGAAAAGTCACGTTTCCCAAGTTGACATAAAAAGTAAGCAACTCGACAGAAGGGACCATAGATATGTTACGCCACAGTCATTTATTGGACGCTTTTGCGCGATACCAAGCCCTTGATTTGAATTCAGCGGCTAAACGCAGATGTTAGGAATATTACAAAAATTAAAAAGTACTTTTTTCTTAATATTAATGTTAGGAATATAAAAATTAGCTGGCCGGATGGCCTATTCTGAGCAGTGAACTAATATGTTCTTACTTTTACAGACGGATAGATAATATTGAAGATAATGACAAAAGACAGTGTTGTTCACATCATCGACAGACTGTATTGAATCTAAAAGTGTCGCTAATTGCACCAAAAAAAAACACGACCTCGAAACGCAGGTGTTCAAATCTACGTAGTATGGAAGAGAAGGGATATTTGTGGTGGCTGTGTCTAAAAATAACTTTTAACGACAAAATTTTGGAGGGGAGAGAAAGGTTGGTTCAAAAATCGAGTACATTTTTGTAGAAACACAAGTAGAGACGGACAGACTAACAGATAACCATCCATACTTGACTGAAGCATGACTGAAATGACTTTATGGTAGGAAATTTGAATTTAAAATAAACCTAGGCAGTGATTGGCCACAGACAATCATATCATTAGCGCTCAGACGCGAAAGTGGGGCCATTCTTCAATAGTTGTTCAGTGATAGACACAGATTTTAAAGTGTGGTGATTTCCATATGAAAGAAAGTGTAAGAAATTTAGGGACGCCATACTATAGCCAGCAGCTCAGCTGAGTTTTGCTAGCAGTTCTGTGTTATTTATTCATAATCTGGTAAGATTGAAATTATTTCCTTATATATTTTGAATATTGTTTCATGTTTGAGTGATTTGATACTGCCATATCGAAATCTAGCCTTACAAACAAGTAGGGATTTGCTCTAGACCCCCCGCCCAAGTCAGGGTCTAGGGACCAACAATGTACATAAACTCCAGCAAGGATTATGCAAGACAGATCAAGTGTTGAGAATAATGAAACATATTACCTATCCTCTTTTAGAGCAGAAAACTAATAAATATTTTTCAGAATCTATAGTCTGGGAGGATCTATCTGATGTAAAACCACCATGGTAAATGTGCTGTTTGGTCAGAGAGATCTGACCTGTCTGTATGATGTGGTTGTTGTGTCAGTGTTGTGTCCAGACGTGGGTAGAGAATAGATTTTGACACATGGCCCATACTTTGATTGCAGAGCTGCGAGTTTCTGTTGTCAACCAAGCAGTGTCTATTCAGTTGGTGACTTTACTCGAGTGTATCTGTGCAGTACTTGTGACAGAGACCACCCTTATTGCCCGCCAGCACGGAGAGGTGGGACCACCTGATTTCAGCACCAGAGCTACAACTACCAGATGAGTGAGCCTCTGGTCTGCTGGACATTCACCAACGCAGTTTAGTTACTAATACCCCATAAAAATTCCCACCATTTTCTGGACACTGTGTAGTCAATATAGACAGGTGTGATGAGGCCACCCCAACAGCACAAACAGTAACTATCCTCCCAAGTAGATGACTACTAGAACATTTTAATAAAACTAACTAGTATAGTACATATATATGTACACTATTGCATTTATGATATAATATTCCATGCATTTCTTTCATAATTTCTAAATCCTTTTAAGTTATTAATATTATTAGTCTTGTTAAATATCTGTGGGTATATCTATAACCTATTACACCACACTACATAGCATAACCCTAGACACTTTACGTAGCCACATTCATTAAAAAAAAATTAAGTGTGAGGTCGTAGTGGTAGCAAGAAAGGCCTTCTGACAATTCTCAACTACATTTTATCTCAGGAGCCTTCACAGCTGGCCTCATACAATTACATTTAGTAATATCAACATCATACAATACCATCAACACCACTACATAAATTGGGGTCTTGTCCAGGGATAATTAGCCCCACAGTAATATTAGGATCTCCTGGTGGGAGAAATAAAAGTAGGGAAATAAATTGTAAAATTTCCTTTAAAATTAAAAGTGTCCCTGCAGATAAAAGTTGGTGAATCTTCACAGCCAGTAATAATTAATTAGTTAACTGGTTAGTTAGAATTGGTTAGACTATAGTCATAAGAAGTACTTAGTGTATTTACTGGTTAGAGATTTATCTTGTATATTATTATATTGTCTAAAAAGTATGGCGGAGCTGGCAAAATTTAGATCAGCTGCTGTGCTCACCGCGAAGGAGATGGGAATGGATGGTCAAATTTTAATTCAATACGTAACGGCTGAATGTGATAAATATATTGAACGGGAAGAAAGGAGGTTAGCTGAAGAGAAGAGGTTAGAGGCTGATAGAGACATTAAGAGGCTGCAGATTGAGGCAGAAGAAAAACGACAGCAAAGGGAGGCAGAAGATAAAAAGGCCGAAAGGGAGGCAGAAGATAAAAAGGCCGAAAGGGAGGCAGAAGATAGAAGGTTGCAGAGGGAGCACGAATTACGACTAAGGGAGCTGGAATTACAAGGCCAGGCTCCTGAAAATGGTGCCAGCCCTTTTGCCTCAGATGCTACGCCCAGTCTGGGAGCCTCAAACTCAGCTATGGGGTTTCATTTAGACCATTTTGTTGAAAAAGACGATGACATAGAGGGGTACCTAGGACGTTTTGAGTTATTAGCTACTACATATGGGTTAGAGAGAGAGAGGTGGAGCTTAAAGCTATCACAGGATTGAGAGGTACTTCTTATGAAGTATTTGCTAAAATGAACAGGGAAGACCAAGACAATTATGACATGTTAAAGCAGGCTTTGTTATTAAGGTACGAGAAGAATGGTGAATTTTATCGTAAGAAATTTAGAAATGCCAAACTGTTGTCTGGGGAGACATACCACCAATTCTCTGCCAGACTAGAAACCTATTTGGAGAAATGGACGGCTCTGGGGAAGACCCAAGACCTTAAAGAAATGATCATGATTGAGCAATTGAGAGAGTCCATGGCTCCAGACATGAGAAAATTTCTCATGGAACAAGGTGCAGAGAAGTTGGGGGAAATTTTAAATGTTGCTGAGAGGTATCAGGCAGCCCAGGCAGAGGTAAGTGGTGCTAAGAAGAAGCACATAGACAATTTTAAAGCTCCACAGCAATTTAATAAATTTGATAATAGAGAGCAGGGAAATAAAGGTAGGACAAACTTTGAGCGGCCAAGAAATGACTATCGCGACAGAAACTCACAGTTCAATGACCAAAAGTTCAATGAAAGAAAACCGTTGAACCAAGGAAAAAGATGGTGTAAATGGTGCAAGAAGGATAACCATAACACCGAATTTTGTAGAAGGAAACCTTCAAACATTGCTGCAATGAAGTCGGGGACGCAAAGATTAAAGGTTAATCCTAAGGGACAACAGGAACCTTATCACCCCCCAGTTTGTGAGGATGTTATTTGTAATGGGGTCACCATAAGGTGCCTTTATGATACAGGTTTGGATTATGATTCAGTTGTGAAGTCTAGCCTAGTGGACCCAAGTCAGTATACCACAGAAACCGTGGAAATACAAGGGGCGACTAAGGACATACCACTCATGACACTTCCCATCGCAAGGATAACGGTGAAAACTCGCTATGTGGAAGGAGAAATCAGAGCAGCAGTGATAGATGAACCAATCTACCCTCTGATATTGGGGTGTAGATACGTCTTCTTGGGGAATCCCGAGAAACCTGTGATCATGGCGACAGTGCAGACCAGGTCACAGAAGAAGGAGGAAGAAGGTGAACCTATAAATGCTCATCCAGAGGAGATGAGGAAGGCGCAGGCTGAGGATAGGACACTCAAGCCCTGTTTTAAAAAATTGCCCAAATGCCACACACCTCCGAGCAAGGGGGAATATTTTATGAAGAACAAACTCTTATACAGGAAGGCCGGAACTGGAACAAATGGTCACAACCAGCTGGTTCTTCCCACTTCATATAGAGATAAAGTGATGGAACTCGGGCATGCGATTCCCTTCAGTGGTCACATGGGGATCAGCGCCACAGGACAGCGTATAGCTTGTCATTACTTCTGGCCAGGGATAACGGAGGATATAAAAAGATATGTCAAATCCTGCCCAGAATGTCAAAAGGTAGCTCCAAAGCACTGGACTGCTCCTGCAACTCTAGGGGAAATGCCCATAGTGGGAACACCTTTTGAGAGGGTTGCAGTGGATATTGTAGGACCTCTCACTCGGACCAAGAGGAGGAACAGTTACATCCTTACTCTGGTGGACACTTTTTCTATGTGGGGAGAGGCGGTAGCCCTGCCATCAATTGATTCAAAACATGTAGCAGAGGCACTACTTACAATATTTACCCGATTAGGATTCCCGCATCAAATCTTGACGGATAATGGATCTCAGTTCAAGGGGAAACTAACGGAAGAAGTTTTTAAGCTATTTCAAGCCAGGCACTTTCATTGTAGTCCGTACCATCCACAAGGGAACGGCCAGGTAGAGAGGTTCAACGGGACTCTCATTTCTATCCTGAGAAAGCTGGCACACGAAAAACCGGATCTGTGGGATCAATTCCTGCCCGCCGCATTGTTTGCGTACCGGGAGGTACCACATAGTTCAACCGGGATGGCTCCCGCAACTCTGCTATTTGGGAGGCCAATAAAAGGTCCATTAGAAGCCCTATTAAGGACCTGGACAGATGAGAAGGCGGAAGAGACTGTTACCTCATCGTATCAATATGTGAACGAACTGACCACTCGTTTGAAAGCTGGATGGAAACTGGCAAATGATAATTTGAAACAAGCCAGGAAGAAACATGCAGCATATTTTAATAGGAAGGCAAAGGACAGGGAACTGGCAGTCGGAGAGAAGGTGCTGCTTCTACTACCCGGAAGCCAGAATAAATTACAAATTGGTTGGCAAGGTCCATATACGGTTCTAGAGAAGGTGTCTAGAACAAACTATAAAATTGACAAAAAGGGGAAGGAAAAAGTTTATCATGTAAACCTGTTAAAGAAGTATCTGGACAGACCACTCCAGGAAAGCACCCCCTTATTGACCTTGGCTATTGCAACCCAGATGCAAAAAGAACCACTCACCTCACATGAATACCCATTACATCCTTGTGAAACAGCAGCACAGGTAAAAGTCAGTAAGCACCTGACTAAAAAACCAGAGGGAGAGAGTCCAACAGGTTCTGGAGGAACATACAGATGTATTAACAGATAAACCAGGCCATACAAATTTGCTACAGTATGACATGAAACTGGTAGACTCAAACCCAATCTGTATGAGAGCCTATTCTATTCCGTTCGCGAAGGAGAAGGCATTGAAGGAAGAAATAGAGTATTTGTTGAAGGAGGGGATTATTTCGCACAGTGAATCATCTTTTAGTTCTAGTGTCGTTTTGTTGAGAAAACCGTCTGGGGAACACAGACTGTGCATAGATTACAGGAAACTGAATGCTGTCACAGAAGGACAAGTGGATCCATTACCAGACACAAAACAGCTATTTGCCAGACTGAACAAGGCAAAATACTTTTCAAAGGTGGATCTTAGTAAAGGCTATTACCAGATCCCAGTGAAGCCTGAAGTGAGACCTTATTTGGCTTTTAGCACTTCGGATGGACATTATGAATTCAATATGCTACCATTCGGACTGAAAAATGCTCCGAGTGTGTTTTCAAGGATGATGCGCAAATTGTTGGATCCCCTGAATAACCCATGTATCACGAATTTCATGGATGATATTCTCGTCGCCACAGAGACATTTGAAGAACACATTGAAGCTCTGGAGATGTTGTTTGATAGACTTCGGGAGGCGAACTTAACTGCTAGGCCAACAAAATGTTGTATTGGATGCAAAGAGTTGGAATTCTAGGGACACACTGTATATCAGGGTAATATGACCCCTGATCCTAAGAACTTGGAAAAACTGCAGAGAGCACCTAGGCCGCAAACAAAAAAGGACGTGCGATCATTCGTGTCGTTATGCGGATTTTATCAGAAATACATCAAAAATTTTAACGCTATATGTGCTCCTCTGACTGATCTGACTCGCAAGGGACTTCCAGATAAAATTATTTGGACTGCACAATGTGAACTAGCGTTCCAAGAGTTAAAGGAAAAACTCACTAGCAAGCCTATTCTCAAACTGCCTGATTTGACACAGGACTTTGTCTTAAGAACCGATGCAAGTAATGTGGGACTCGGAGGGGCTTTGTTGCAAAGATCATCTTCACCTGATGGGGAACTTAAACCAGTCGCTTATGCAAGCCGCAAATTGAATAAGGCGGAACAAGGATACTCCACAAGCGAAAAAGAATGTTTAGCATTAATCTGGGCAATAAAGAAGTTTCAAATCTATCTGTATGGTAGGACATTTGTGGTGGAGACGGACCATCAGCCTCTCGTGTTCTTGTCTCAGGCTAAGCATGAAAACGCAAGATTGCTGAGGTGGTCTTTGTTGCTTCAACCTTATCAGTTTAGTATCCAATATATCCCAGGCAAATTGAATGTCGGTGCAGATTTCCTCAGTCGGCACCCCTGTGATCAAAATTAGAGTAGTGGCAAACGTGAGGAGTAATTTTACCTATGTGTATCGCTGGTGTTGGAACTTGCCATAGGCATGTTTTCAAGTGGGGAGATGTGTAGTGAAATGGACAGAGATACAACGGTAAAATATCTCCAAAGATAACATTTAAGGATAAAAACATAATGCGTAGGCTGCGAATAGTACATGATCGCCTAGACCGCGGGTCATCATCCTCCATAATAACTGACTTGCTAGACAGGAGGGGAACGGCGGATCAAAAAGGAAAAAATATGACTGGAAAGATTGCGTGAGACTGGAAAGGCTAAGGAGACGCAATTGGGGGGAAACGGAGAAAAGTCACGTTTCCCAAGTTGACATAAAAAGTAAGCAACTCGACAGAAGGGACCATAGATATGTTACGCCACAGTCATTTATTGGACGCTTTTGCGCGATACCAAGCCCTTGATTTGAATTCAGCGGCTAAACGCAGATGCTAGGAATATTACAAAAATTAAAAAGTACTTTTTTCTTAATATTAATGTTAGGAATATAAAAATTAGCTGGCCGGATGGCCTATTCTGAGCAGTGAACTAATATGTTCTTACTTTTACAGACGGATAGATAATATTGAAGATAATGACAAAAGACAGTGTGGTTCACATCATCGACAGACTGTATTGAATCTAAAAGTGTCGCTAATTGCACAAAAAAAAACACGACCTCGAAACGCAGGTGTTCAAATCTACGTAGTATGGAAGAGAAGGGATATTTGTGGTGGCTGTGTCTAAAAATAACTTTTAACGACAAAATTTTGGAGGGGAGAGAAAGGTTGGTTCAAAAATCGAGTACATTTTTGTAGAAACACAAGTAGAGACGGACAGACTAACAGATAACCATCCATACTTGACTGAAGCATGACTGAAATGACTTTATGGTAGGAAATTTGAATTTAAAATAAACCTAGGCAGTGATTGGCCACAGACAATCATATCATTAGCGCTCAGACGCGAAAGTGGGGCCATTCTTCAATAGTTGTTCAGTGATAGACACAGATTTTAAAGTGTGGTGATTTCCATATGAAAGAAAGTGTAAGAAATTTAGGGACGCCATACTATAGCCAGCAGCTCAGCTGAGTTTTGCTAGCAGTTCTGTGTTATTTATTCATAATCTGGTAAGATTGAAATTATTTCCTTATATATTTTGAATATTGTTTCATGTTTGAGTGATTTGATACTGCCATATCGAAATCTAGCCTTACAAACAAGTAGGGATTTGCTCTAGACCCCCCGCCCAAGTCAGGGTCTAGGGACCAACAATGTACATAAACTCCAGCAAGGATTATGCAAGACAGATCAAGTGTTGAGAATAATGAAACATATTACCTATCCTCTTTTAGAGCAGAAAACTAATAAATATTTTTCAGAATCTATAGTCTGGGAGGATCTATCTGATGTAAAACCACCATGGTAAATGTGCTGTTTGGTCAGAGAGATCTGACCTGTCTGTATGATGTGGTTGTTGTGTCAGTGTTGTGTCCAGACGTGGGTAGAGAATAGATTTTGACACATGGCCCATACTTTGATTGCAGAGCTGCGAGTTTCTGTTGTCAACCAAGCAGTGTCTATTCAGTTGGTGACTTTACTCGAGTGTATCTGTGCAGTACTTGTGACAGAGACCACCATTATTGCCCGCCAGCACGGAGAGGTGGGACCACCTGATTTCAGCACCAGAGCTACAACTACCAGATGAGTGAGCCTCTGGTCTGCTGGACATTCACCAACGCAGTTTAGTTACTAATACCCCATAAAAATTCCCACCATTTTCTGGACACTGTGTAGTCAATATAGACAGGTGTGATGAGGCCACCCCAACAGCACAAACATAACTATCCTCCCAAGTAGATGACTACTAGAACATTTTAATAAAACTAACTAGTATAGTACATATATATGTACACTATTGCATTTATGATATAATATTCCATGCATTTCTTTCATAATTTCTAAATCCTTTTAAGTTCTGGTCAACCTAAAAAATTGATCCAGAACAAAATAAATGTAATATAATTCTATCAAAAAATTTTACACACGTGAGTTAGTTCAGTGTATTTTAACATTTATTAATATTATTAGTCTTGTTAAATATCTGTGGGTATATCTATAACCTATTACACCACACTACATAGCATAACCCTAGACACTTTACGTAGCCACATTCATTAAAAAAAATTAAGTGTGAGGTCGTAGTGGTAGCAAGAAAGGCCTTCTGACAATTCTCAACTACATTTTATCTCAGGAGCCTTCACAGCTGGCCTCATACAATTACATTTAGTAATATCAACATCATACAATACCATCAAACACCACTACATAAATTGGGGTCTTGTCCAGGGATAATTAGCCCAACAGTAATATTAGGATCTCCTGGTGGGAGAAATAAAAGTAGGGAAATAAATTGTAAAATTTCCTTTAAAATTAAAAGTGTCCCTGCAGATAAAAGTTGGTGAATCTTCACAGCCAGTAATAATTAATTAGTTAACTGGTTAGTTAGAATTGGTTAGACTATAGTCATAAGAAGTACTTAGTGTATTTACTGGTTAGAGATTTATCTTGTATATTATTATATTGTCTAAAAAGTATGGCGGAGCTGGCAAAATTTAGATCAGCTGCTGTGCTCACCGCGAAGGAGATGGGAATGGATGGTCAAATTTTAATTCAATACGTAACGGCTGAATGTGATAAATATATTGAACGGGAAGAAAGGAGGTTAGCTGAAGAGAAGAGGTTAGAGGCTGATAGAGACATTAAGAGGCTGCAGATTGAGGCAGAAGAAAAACGACAGCAAAGGGAGGCAGAAGATAAAAAGGCCGAAAGGGAGGCAGAAGATAAAAAGGCCGAAAGGGAGGCAGAAGATAGAAGGTTGCAGAGGGAGCACGAATTACGACTAAGGGAGCTGGAATTACAAGGCCAGGCTCCTGAAAATGGTGCCAGCCCTTTTGCCTCAGATGCTACGCCCAGTCTGGGAGCCTCAAACTCAGCTATGGGGTTTCATTTAGACCATTTTGTTGAAAAAGACGATGACATAGAGGGGTACCTAGGACGTTTTGAGTTATTAGCTACTACATATGGGTTAGAGAGAGAGAGGTGGAGCTTAAAGCTATCACAGGGATTGAGAGGTACTTCTTATGAAGTATTTGCTAAAATGAACAGGGAAGACCAAGACAATTATGACATGTTAAAGCAGGCTTTGTTATTAAGGTACGAGAAGAATGGTGAATTTTATCGTAAGAAATTTAGAAATGCCAAACTGTTGTCTGGGGAGACATACCACCAATTCTCTGCTAGACTAGAAACCTATTTGGAGAAATGGACGGCTCTGGGGAAGACCCAAGACCTTAAAGAAATGATCATGATTGAGCAATTGAGAGAGTCCATGGCTCCAGACATGAGAAAATTTCTCATGGAACAAGGTGCAGAGAAGTTGGGGGAAATTTTAAATGTTGCTGAGAGGTATCAGGCAGCCCAGGCAGAGGTAAGTGGTGCTAAGAAGAAGCACATAGACAATTTTAAAGCTCCACAGCAATTTAATAAATTTGATAATAGAGAGCAGGGAAATAAAGGTAGGACAAACTTTGAGCGGCCAAGAAATGACTATCGCGACAGAAACTCACAGTTCAATGACCAAAAGTTCAATGAAAGAAAACCGTTGAACCAAGGAAAAAGATGGTGTAAATGGTGCAAGAAGGATAACCATAACACCGAATTTTGTAGAAGGAAACCTTCAAACATTGCTGCAATGAAGTCGGGGACGCAAAGATTAAAGGTTAATCCTAAGGGACAACAGGAACCTTATCACCCCCCAGTTTGTGAGGATGTTATTTGTAATGGGGTCACCATAAGGTGCCTTTATGATACAGGTTTGGATTATGATTCAGTTGTGAAGTCTAGCCTAGTGGACCCAAGTCAGTATACCACAGAAACCGTGGAAATACAAGGGGCGACTAAGGACATACCACTCATGACACTTCCCATCGCAAGGATAACGGTGAAAACTCGCTATGTGGAAGGAGAAATCAGAGCAGCAGTGATAGATGAACCAATCTACCCTCTGATATTGGGGTGTAGATACGTCTTCTTGGGGAATCCCGAGAAACCTGTGATCATGGCGACAGTGCAGACCAGGTCACAGAAGAAGGAGGAAGAAGGTGAACCTATAAATGCTCATCCAGAGGAGATGAGGAAGGCGCAGGCTGAGGATAGGACACTCAAGCCCTGTTTTAAAAAATTGCCCAAATGCCACACACCTCCGAGCAAGGGGGAATATTTTATGAAGAACAAACTCTTATACAGGAAGGCCGGAACTGGAACAAATGGTCACAACCAGCTGGTTCTTCCCACTTCATATAGAGATAAAGTGATGGAACTCGGGCATGCGATTCCCTTCAGTGGTCACATGGGGATCAGCGCCACAGGACAGCGTATAGCTTGTCATTACTTCTGGCCAGGGATAACGGAGGATATAAAAAGATATGTCAAATCCTGCCCAGAATGTCAAAGGGTAGCTCCAAAGCACTGGACTGCTCCTGCAACTCTAGGGGAAATGCCCATAGTGGGAACACCTTTTGAGAGGGTTGCAGTGGATATTGTAGGACCTCTCACTCGGACCAAGAGGAGGAACAGTTACATCCTTACTCTGGTGGACACTTGTTCTATGTGGGGAGAGGCGGTAGCCCTGCCATCAATTGATTCAAAACATGTAGCAGAGGCACTACTTACAATATTTACCCGATTAGGATTCCCGCATCAAATCTTGACGGATAATGGATCTCAGTTCAAGGGGAAACTAACGGAAGAAGTTTTTTTAAGCTATTTCAAGCCAGGCACTTTCATTGTAGTCCGTACCATCCACAAGGGAACGGCCAGGTAGAGAGGTTCAACGGGACTCTCATTTCTATCCTGAGAAAGCTGGCACACGAAAAACCGGATCTGTGGGATCAATTCCTGCCCGCCGCATTGTTTGCGTACCGGGAGGTACCACATAGTTCAACCGGGATGGCTCCCGCAACTCTGCTATTTGGGAGGCCAATAAAAGGTCCATTAGAAGCCCTATTAAGGACCTGGACAGATGAGAAGGCGGAAGAGACTGTTACCTCATCGTATCAATATGTGAACGAACTGACCACTCGTTTGAAAGCTGGATGGAAACTGGCAAATGATAATTTGAAACAAGCCAGGAAGAAACATGCAGCATATTTTAATAGGAAGGCAAAGGACAGGGAACTGGCAGTCGGAGAGAAGGTGCTGCTTCTACTACCCGGAAGCCAGAATAAATTACAAATTGGTTGGCAAGGTCCATATACGGTTCTAGAGAAGGTGTCTAGAACAAACTATAAAATTGACAAAAAGGGGAAGGAAAAAGTTTATCATGTAAACCTGTTAAAGAAGTATCTGGACAGACCACTCCAGGAAAGCACCCCCTTATTGACCTTGGCTATTGCAACCCAGATGCAAAAAGAACCACTCACCTCACATGAATACCCATTACATCCTTGTGAAACAGCAGCACAGGTAAAAGTCAGTAAGCACCTGACTAAAAACCAGAGGGAGAGAGTTCAACAGGTTCTGGAGGAACATACAGATGTATTAACAGATAAACCAGGCCATACAAATTTGCTACAGTATGACATGAAACTGGTAGACTCAAACCCAATCTGTATGAGAGCCTATTCTATTCCGTTCGCGAAGGAGAAGGCATTGAAGGAAGAAATAGAGTATTTGTTGAAGGAGGGGATTATTTCGCACAGTGAATCATCTTTTAGTTCTAGTGTCGTTTTGTTGAGAAAACCGTCTGGGGAACACAGACTGTGCATAGATTACAGGAAACTGAATGCTGTCACAGAAGGACAAGTGGATCCATTACCAGACACAAAACAGCTATTTGCCAGACTGAACAAGGCAAAATACTTTTCAAAGGTGGATCTTAGTAAAGGCTATTACCAGATCCCAGTGAAGCCTGAAGTGAGACCTTATTTGGCTTTTAGCACTTCGGATGGACATTATGAATTCAATATGCTACCATATGGACTGGTGGACCATGAAAAAATGCTCCGAGTGTGTTTTCAAGGATGATGCGCAAATTGTTGGATCCCCTGAATAACCCATGTATCACGAATTTCATGGATGATATTCTCGTCGCCACAGAGACATTTGAAGAACACATTGAAGCTCTGGAGATGTTGTTTGATAGACTTCGGGAGGCGAACTTAACTGCTAGGCAAACAAAATGTTGTATTGGATGCAAAGAGTTGGAATTCTTGGGGCACACTGTATATCAGGGTAATATGACCCCTGATCCTAAGAATTGGAAAAACTGCAGAGAGCACCTAGGCCGCAAACAAAAAAGGACGTGCGATCATTTGTGTCGTTATGCGGATTTTATCAGAAATACATCAAAAATTTTAACGCTATTTGTGCTCCTCTGACTGATCTGACTCGCAAGGGACTTCCAGATAAAATTATTTGGACTGCACAATGTGAACTAGCGTTCCAAGAGTTAAAGGAAAAACTCACTAGCAAGCCTATTCTCAAACTGCCTGATTTGACACAGGACTTTGTCTTAAGAACCGATGCAAGTAATGTGGGACTCGGAGGGGCTTTGTTGCAAAGATCATCTTCACCTGATGGGGAACTTAAACCAGTCGCTTATGCAAGCCGCAAATTGAATAAGGCGGAACAAGGATACTCCACAAGCGAAAAGGAATGTTTAGCATTAATCTGGGCAATAAAGAAGTTTCAAATCTATCTGTATGGTAGGACATTTGTGGTGGAGACGGACCATCAGCCTCTCGTGTTCTTGTCTCAGGCTAAGCATGAAAACGCAAGATTGCTGAGGTGGTCTTTGTTGCTTCAACCTTATCAGTTTAGTATCCAATATATCCCAGGCAAATTGAATGTCGGTGCAGATTTCCTCAGTCGGCACCCCTGTGATCAAAATTAGAGTAGTGGCAGACGTGAGGAGTAATTTTACCTATGTGTATCGCTGGTTTTGGAACTTGCCATAGGCATGTTTTCAAGTGGGGAGATGTGTAGTGAAATTGACAGAGATACAACGGTAAAATATCTCCAAAGATAACATTTAAGGATAAAAACATAATGCGTAGGCTGCGAATAGTACATGATCGCCTAGACCGCGGGTCATCATCCTCCATAATAACTGACTTGCTAGACAGGAGGGGAACGGCGGATCAAAAAGGAAAAAAATATGACTGGAAAGATTGCGTGAGACTGGCACGGCTAAGGAGACGCAATTGGGGGGGGGGGGGAAACGGAGAAAAGTCACGTTTCCCAAGTTGACATAAAAAGTAAGCAACTCGACAGAAGGGACCATAGATATGTTACGCCACAGTCATTTATTGGACGCTTTTGCGCGATACCAAGCCCTTGATTTGAATTCAGCGGCTAAAACGCAGATGTTAGGAATATTACAAAAATTAAAAAGTACTTTTTTTCTTAATATTAATGTTAGGAATATAAAAATTAGCTGGCCGGATGGCCTATTCTGAGCAGTGAACTAATATGTTCTTAATTTTACAGACGGATAGATAATATTGAAGATAATGACAAAAGACAGTGTTGTTCACATCATCGACAGACTGTATTGAATCTAAAAGTGTCGCTAATTGCACAAAAAAAAAAAAACACGACCTCGAGACGCAGGTGTTCAAATCTACGTAGTATGGAAGAGAGGGATATTTGTGGTGGCTGTGTCTAAAAATAACTTTTAACGACAAAATTTTGGAGGGGAGAGAAAGGTTGGTTCAAAAAATCAAGTACATTTTTGTAGAAACACAAGTAGAGACGGACAGACTAACAGATAACCATCCATACTTGACTGAAGCATGACTGAAATGACTTTATGGTAGGAAATTTGAAATTTAAAATAAACCTAGGCAGTGATTGGCCACAGACAATCATATCATTAGCGCTCAGACGCGAAAGTGGGGCCATTCTTCAATAGTTGTTCAGTGATAGACACAGATTTTAAAGTGTGGTGATTTCCATATGAAAGAAAGTGTAGGGACGCCATACTATAGCCAGCAGCTCAGCTGAGTTTTGCTAGCAATTCTGTGTTATTTATTCATAATCTGGTAAGATTGAAATTATTTCCTTATATATTTTGAATATTGTTTCATGTTTGAGTGATTTGATACTGCCATATCGAAATCTAGCCTTACAAACAAGTAGGGATTTGCTCTAGACCCCCCCCGCCCAAGTCAGGGTCTAGGGACCAACAATGTACATAAACTCCAGCAAGGGGGTATGCAAGACAGATCAAGTGTTGAGAATAATGAAAAAAAACATATTACCTATCCTCTTTTAGGGCAGAAAAACTAATAAATATTTTTTCAGAATCTATAGTCTGGGAGGATCTATCTGATGTAAAACCACCATGGTAAATGTGCTGTTTGGTCAGAGAGATCTGACCTGTCTGTATGATGTGGTTGTTGTGTCAGTGTTGTGTCCAGACGTGGGTAGAGAATAGATTTTGACACATGGCCCATACTTTGATTGCAGAGCTGTGAGTTTCTGTTGTCAACCAAGCAGTGTCTATTCAGTTGGTGACTTTACTCGAGTGTATCTGTGCAGTACTTGTGACAGAGACCACCATTATTGCCCGCCAGCACGGAGAGGTGGGACCACCTGATTTCAGCACCAGAGCTACAACTACCAGATGAGTGAGCCTCTGGTTTCTTCACCAAACAGTGCTGAGGTTACTAATACCCCATAAAAATTCCCCTGGTAGTTCTGGAAACATCTGTGGTGTCAATGTGTCCAGTTGTTGACCAGAGGTGTGTTGAGGCCAACACGAGGTGGTTTTAGATATATCTTTGTATTATATGAACTGGGGGCCATTTGTACCTATCAGCAAGTTGGGGGAGTTTAAACATGGACCCACCTTTAAAATATAATCAGGCTGAGTTTTCTATCAAACCAAACAATTTCTATTTTCAAGTTGGTGACTTTACTCGAGTGTATCTGTGCAGTACTTGTGACAGAGACCACCATTATTGCCCGCCAGCACGGAGAGGTGGGACCACCTGATTTCAGCACCAGAGCTACAACTACCAGATGAGTGAGCCTCTGGTCTGCTGGACATTCACCAACGCAGTTTAGTTACTAATACCCCATAAAAATTCCCACCATTTTCTGGACACTGTGTAGTCAATATAGACAGGTGTGATGAGGCCACCCCAACAGCACAAACAGTAACTATCCTCCCAAGTAGATGACTACTAGAACATTTTAATAAAACTAACTAGTATAGTACATATATATGTACACTATTGCATTTATGATATAATATTCCATGCATTTCTTTCATAATTTCTAAATCCTTTTAAGTTCTGGTCAACCTAAAAAATTGATACAGAACAAAATAAATGTAATATAATTCTATCAAAAAATTTTACACACGTGAGTTAGTTCAGTGTATTTTAACATTTATTAATATTATTAGTCTTGTTAAATATCTGTGGGTATATCTATAACCTATTACACCACACTACATAGCATAACCCTAGACACTTTACGTAGCCACATTCATTAAAAAAAAAATTAAGTGTGAGGTCGTAGTGGTAGCAAGAAAGGCCTTCTGACAATTCTCAACTACATTTTATCTCAGGAGCCTTCACAGCTGGCCTCATACAATTACATTTAGTAATATCAACATCATACAATACCATCAACACCACTACATAAATTGGGGTCTTGTCCAGGGATAATTAGCCCCACAGTAATATTAGGATCTCCTGGTGGGAGAAATAAAAGTAGGGAAATAAATTGTAAAATTTCCTTTAAAATTAAAAGTGTCCCTGCAGATAAAAGTTGGTGAATCTTCACAGCCAGTAATAATTAATTAGTTAACTGGTTAGTTAGAATTGGTTAGACTATAGTCATAAGAAGTACTTAGTGTATTTACTGGTTAGAGATTTATCTTGTATATTATTATATTGTCTAAAAAGTATGGCGGAGCTGGCAAAATTTAGATCAGCTGCTGTGCTCACCGCGAAGGAGATGGGAATGGATGGTCAAATTTTAATTCAATACGTAACGGCTGAATGTGATAAATATATTGAACGGGAAGAAAGGAGGTTAGCTGAAGAGAAGAGGTTAGAGGCTGATAGAGACATTAAGAGGCTGCAGATTGAGGCAGAAGAAAAACGACAGCAAAGGGAGGCAGAAGATAAAAAGGCCGAAAGGGAGGCAGAAGATAAAAAGGCCGAAAGGGAGGCAGAAGATAGAAGGTTGCAGAGGGAGCACGAATTACGACTAAGGGAGCTGGAATTACAAGGCCAGGCTCCTGAAAATGGTGCCAGCCCTTTTGCCTCAGATGCTACGCCCAGTCTGGGAGCCTCAAACTCAGCTATGGGGTTTCATTTAGACCATTTTGTTGAAAAAGACGATGACATAGAGGGGTACCTAGGACGTTTTGAGTTATTAGCTACTACATATGGGTTAGAGAGAGAGAGGTGGAGCTTAAAGCTATCACAGGGATTGAGAGGTACTTCTTATGAAGTATTTGCTAAAATGAACAGGGAAGACCAAGACAATTATGACATGTTAAAGCAGGCTTTGTTATTAAGGTACGAGAAGAATGGTGAATTTTATCGTAAGAAATTTAGAAATGCCAAACTGTTGTCTGGGGAGACATACCACCAATTCTCTGCCAGACTAGAAACCTATTTGGAGAAATGGACGGCTCTGGGGAAGACCCAAGACCTTAAAGAAATGATCATGATTGAGCAATTGAGAGAGTCCATGGCTCCAGACATGAGAAAATTTCTCATGGAACAAGGTGCAGAGAAGTTGGGGGAAATTTTAAATGTTGCTGAGAGGTATCAGGCAGCCCAGGCAGAGGTAAGTGGTGCTAAGAAGAAGCACATAGACAATTTTAAAGCTCCACAGCAATTTAATAAATTTGATAATAGAGAGCAGGGAAATAAAGGTAGGACAAACTTTGAGCGGCCAAGAAATGACTATCGCGACAGAAACTCACAGTTCAATGACCAAAAGTTCAATGAAAGAAAACCGTTGAACCAAGGAAAAAGATGGTGTAAATGGTGCAAGAAGGATAACCATAACACCGAATTTTGTAGAAGGAAACCTTCAAACATTGCTGCAATGAAGTCGGGGACGCAAAGATTAAAGGTTAATCCTAAGGGACAACAGGAACCTTATCACCCCCCAGTTTGTGAGGATGTTATTTGTAATGGGGTCACCATAAGGTGCCTTTATGATACAGGTTTGGATTATGATTCAGTTGTGAAGTCTAGCCTAGTGGACCCAAGTCAGTATACCACAGAAACCGTGGAAATACAAGGGGCGACTAAGGACATACCACTCATGACACTTCCCATCGCAAGGATAACGGTGAAAACTCGCTATGTGGAAGGAGAAATCAGAGCAGCAGTGATAGATGAACCAATCTACCCTCTGATATTGGGGTGTAGATACGTCTTCTTGGGGAATCCCGAGAAACCTGTGATCATGGCGACAGTGCAGACCAGGTCACAGAAGAAGGAGGAAGAAGGTGAACCTGTAAATGCTCATCCAGAGGAGATGAGGAAGGCGCAGGCTGAGGATAGGACACTCAAGCCCTGTTTTAAAAAATTGCCCAAATGCCACACACCTCCGAGCAAGGGGGAATATTTTATGAAGAACAAACTCTTATACAGGAAGGCCGGAACTGGAACAAATGGTCACAACCAGCTGGTTCTTCCCACTTCATATAGAGATAAAGTGATGGAACTCGGGCATGCGATTCCCTTCAGTGGTCACATGGGGATCAGCGCCACAGGACAGCGTATAGCTTGTCATTACTTCTGGCCAGGGATAACGGAGGATATAAAAAGATATGTCAAATCCTGCCCAGAATGTCAAAGGGTAGCTCCAAAGCACTGGACTGCTCCTGCAACTCTAGGGGAAATGCCCATAGTGGGAACACCTTTTGAGAGGGTTGCAGTGGATATTGTAGGACCCCTCACTCGGACCAAGAGGAGGAACAGTTACATCCTTACTCTGGTGGACACTTGTTCTATGTGGGGAGAGGCGGTAGCCCTGCCATCAATTGATTCAAAACATGTAGCAGAGGCACTACTTACAATATTTACCCGATTAGGATTCCCGCATCAAATCTTGACGGATAATGGATCTCAGTTCAAGGGGAAACTAACGGAAGAAGTTTTTAAGCTATTTCAAGCCAGGCACTTTCATTGTAGTCCGTACCATCCACAAGGGAACGGCCAGGTAGAGAGGTTCAACGGGACTCTCATTTCTATCCTGAGAAAGCTGGCACACGAAAAACCGGATCTGTGGGATCAATTCCTGCCCGCCGCATTGTTTGCGTACCGGGAGGTACCACATAGTTCAACCGGGATGGCTCCCGCAACTCTGCTATTTGGGAGGCCAATAAAAGGTCCATTAGAAGCCCTATTAAGGACCTGGACAGATGAGAAGGCGGAAGAGACTGTTACCTCATCGTATCAATATGTGAACGAACTGACCACTCGTTTGAAAGCTGGATGGAAACTGGCAAATGATAATTTGAAACAAGCCAGGAAGAAACATGCAGCATATTTTAATAGGAAGGCAAAGGACAGGGAACTGGCAGTCGGAGAGAAGGTGCTGCTTCTACTACCCGGAAGCCAGAATAAATTACAAATTGGTTGGCAAGGTCCATATACGGTTCTAGAGAAGGTGTCTAGAACAAACTATAAAATTGACAAAAAGGGGAAGGAAAAAGTTTATCATGTAAACCTGTTAAAGAAGTATCTGGACAGACCACTCCAGGAAAGCACCCCCTTATTGACCTTGGCTATTGCAACCCAGATGCAAAAAGAACCACTCACCTCACATGAATACCCATTACATCCTTGTGAAACAGCAGCACAGGTAAAAGTCAGTAAGCACCTGACTAAAAACCAGAGGGAGAGAGTCCAACAGGTTCTGGAGGAACATACAGATGTATTAACAGATAAACCAGGCCATACAAATTTGCTACAGTATGACATGAAACTGGTAGACTCAAACCCAATCTGTATGAGAGCCTATTCTATTCCGTTCGCGAAGGAGAAGGCATTGAAGGAAGAAATAGAGTATTTGTTGAAGGAGGGAATTATTTCGCACAGTGAATCATCTTTTAGTTCTAGTGTCGTTTTGTTGAGAAAACCGTCTGGGGAACACAAACTGTGCATAGATTACAGGAAACTGAATGCTGTCACAGAAGGACAAGTGGATCCATTACCAGACACAAAACAGCTATTTGCCAGACTGAACAAGGCAAAATACTTTTCAAAGGTGGATCTTAGTAAAGGCTATTACCAGATCCCAGTGAAGCCTGAAGTGAGACCTTATTTGGCTTTTAGCACTTCGGATGGACATTATGAATTCAATATGCTACCATTCGGACTGAAAAATGCTCCGAGTGTGTTTTCAAGGATGACGCGCAAATTGTTGGATCCCCTGAATAACCCATGTATCACGAATTTCATGGATGATATTCTCGTCGCTACAGAGACATTTGAAGAACACATTGAAGCTCTGGAGATGTTGTTTGATAGACTTCGGGAGGCGAACTTAACTGCTAGGCCAACAAAATGTTGTATTGGATGCAAAGAGTTGGAATTCTTGGGACACACTGTATATCACGGTAATATGACCCCTGATCCTAAGAATTTGGAAAAACTGCAGAGAGCACCTAGGCCGCAAACAAAAAAGGACGTGCGATCATTCGTGTCGTTATGCGGATTTTATCAGAAATACATCAAAAATTTTTACGCTATATGTGCTCCTCTGACTGATCTGACTCGCAAGGGACTTCCAGATAAAATTATTTGGACTGCACAATGTGAACTAGCGTTCCAAGAGTTAAAGGAAAAACTCACTAGCAAGCCTATTCTCAAACTGCCTGATTTGACACAGGACTTTGTCTTAAGAACCGATGCAAGTAATGTGGGACTCGGAGGGGCTTTGTTGCAAAGATCATCTTCACCTGATGGGGAACTTAAACCAGTCGCTTATGCAAGCCGCAAATTGAATAAGGCGGAACAAGGATACTCCACAAGCGAAAAGGAATGTTTAGCATTAATCTGGGCAATAAAGAAGTTTCAAATCTATCTGTATGGTAGGACATTTGTGGTGGAGACGGACCATCAGCCTCTCGTGTTCTTGTCTCAGGCTAAGCATGAAAACGCAAGATTGCTGAGGTGGTCTTTGTTGCTTCAACCTTATCAGTTTAGTATCCAATATATCCCAGGCAAATTGAATGTCGGTGCAGATTTCCTCAGTCGGCACCCCTGTGATCAAAATTAGAGTAGTGGCAAACGTGAGGAGTAATTTTACCTATGTGTATCGCTGGTGTTGGAACTTGCCATAGGCATGTTTTCAAGTGGGGAGATGTGTAGTGAAATGGACAGAGATACAACGGTAAAATATCTCCAAAGATAACATTTAAGGATAAAAACATAATGCGTAGGCTGCGAATAGTACATGATCGCCTAGACCGCGGGTCATCATCCTCCATAATAACTGACTTGCTAGACAGGAGGGGAACGGCGGATCAAAAAGGAAAAAAATATGACTGGAAAGATTGCGTGAGACTGGAAAGGCTAAGGAGACGCAATTGGGGGGGAAACGGAGAAAAGTCACGTTTCCCAAGTTGACATAAAAAGTAAGCAACTCGACAGAAGGGACCATAGATATGTTACGCCACAGTCATTTATTGGACGCTTTTGCGCGATACCAAGCCCTTGATTTGAATTCAGCGGCTAAACGCAGATGTTAGGAATATTACAAAAATTAAAAAGTACTTTTTTCTTAATATTAATGTTAGGAATATAAAAATTAGCTGGCCGGATGGCCTATTCTGAGCAGTGAACTAATATGTTCTTACTTTTACAGACGGATAGATAATATTGAAGATAATGACAAAAGACAGTGTTGTTCACATCATCGACAGACTGTATTGAATCTAAAAGTGTCGCTAATTGCACACAAAAAAAAACACGACCTCGAAACGCAGGTGTTCAAATCTACGTAGTATGGAAGAGAAGGGATATTTGTGGTGGCTGTGTCTAAAAATAACTTTTAACGACAAAATTTTGGAGGGGAGAGAAAGGTTGGTTCAAAAATCGAGTACATTTTTGTAGAAACACAAGTAGAGACGGACAGACTAACAGATAACCATCCATACTTGACTGAAGCATGACTGAAATGACTTTATGGTAGGAAATTTGAATTTAAAATAAACCTAGGCAGTGATTGGCCACAGACAATCATATCATTAGCGCTCAGACGCGAAAGTGGGGCCATTCTTCAATAGTTGTTCAGTGATAGACACAGATTTTAAAGTGTGGTGATTTCCATATGAAAGAAAGTGTAAGAAATTTAGGGACGCCATACTATAGCCAGCAGCTCAGCTGAGTTTTGCTAGCAGTTCTGTGTTATTTATTCATAATCTGGTAAGATTGAAATTATTTCCTTATATATTTTGAATATTGTTTCATGTTTGAGTGATTTGATACTGCCATATCGAAATCTAGCCTTACAAACAAGTAGGGATTTGCTCTAGACCCCCCGCCCAAGTCAGGGTCTAGGGACCAACAATGTACATAAACTCCAGCAAGGATTATGCAAGACAGATCAAGTGTTGAGAATAATGAAACATATTACCTTTCCTCTTTTAGAGCAGAAAACTAATAAATATTTTTCAGAATCTATAGTCTGGGAGGATCTATCTGATGTAAAACCACCATGGTAAATGTGCTGTTTGGTCAGAGAGATCTGACCTGTCTGTATGATGTGGTTGTTGTGTCAGTGTTGTGTCCAGACGTGAGTAGAGAATAGATTTTGACACATGGCCCATACTTTGATTGCAGAGCTGCGAGTTTCTGTTGTCAACCAAGCAGTGTCTATTCAGTTGGTGACTTTACTCGAGTGTATCTGTGCAGTACTTGTGACAGAGACCACCATTATTGCCCGCCAGCACGGAGAGGTGGGACCACCTGATTTCAGCACCAGAGCTACAACTACCAGATGAGTGAGCCTCTGGTCTGCTGGACATTCACCAACGCAGTTTAGTTACTAATACCCCATAAAAATTCCCACCATTTTCTGGACACTGTGTAGTCAATATAGACAGGTGTGATGAGGCCACCCCAACAGCACAAACAGTAACTATCCTCCCAAGTAGATGACTACTAGAACATTTTAATAAAACTAACTAGTATAGTACATATATATGTACACTATTGCATTTATGATATAATATTCCATGCATTTCTTTCATAATTTCTAAATCCTTTTAAGTTCTGGTCAACCTAAAAAATTGATACAGAACAAAATAAATGTAATATAATTCTATCAAAAAATTTTACACACGTGAGTTAGTTCAGTGTATTTTAACATTTATTAATATTATTAGTCTTGTTAAATATCTGTGGGTATATCTATAACCTATTACACCACACTACATATCATAACCCTAGACACTTTACGTAGCCACATTCATTAAAAAAAATTAAGGGTGAGGTCGTAGTGGTAGCAAGAAAGGCCTTCTGACAATTCTCAACTACATTTTATCTCAGGAGCCTTCACAGCTGGCCTCATACAATTACATTTAGTAATATCAACATCATACAATACCATCAACACCACTACAATAACGTACTCCCAGGTTCCATATGGAGCAGGGAGGGAAAGATGAAATGATTTACATTCTAAGTATAATACTTACACTTTCAAAGCAGTGTAAATGTCCATATAAACATATTCACTTTACAATTAATGTAAGTTTTCAAGCTTTAAACCAGTGTAAATGTCTATGTGAAAATATTCACTTTAAAGTTAATGGAAGTTTCAAACTTTTCAATCAGTGTAAACATAAATGAAAACATTTTCAATTTAAATTGTGAACACTTTTCAAATCAGTGGAAATGTAGATGTTAACATATTCTATTTGTATTATTAACATTTAAATATAAAGTAACTGTGAAAGCTATTCAATTTAAATGTAAGGAAAGTTTTATCCCGAGAAATTAAATTTAAATTCTCATCGAGGGTAAATTCTGAGTTAAATGGGATGGTGGTATGGGAAGATAGGAACCCATAACTATGGGTTGGAAAACGCAATACTCAGGACAGCGTTTCGTTTCTATTCTTTTACCATAGTTATTGGTGGTGGTACCAGCTAAGGGGTACTATCTCTGGAACAATGAAGGAACAGTGGCCTGCGCTTTAAGACAGAGGACCAACTTTGCCGTTACTCCTTGACGTTCTGGGAACGTGCGGCACCTTTAACATTGCCCAGCGACGAGCGTAAACAGCGAGAAAGTCTACCAAGAACCAACCCAGCGGGAGAAGAAACTACCATTGGCAGCTATGTGCTGCCAAAAGTGACCTTTCTTCAGTTAAATCCCGTGTGGCGAGAGGTTTTATTTGGCTCTTGGATCAGTATAGTACTGACAATTACAGAAATAGAATTTCTGCAGAAAATGGTGAAGTCCCAGTGTCTGAGAGGACTACTGGTATCACAAATTAGTTACGGCTGTGAATGATCTGATCTCGAAACAATAGTATAGAGGAGACCGACATAAAGCGCCACCTCTGTTGTGTAACTAATTGTGATATTAAACAAAGCAAGGAAACAGATTTTTACTTAACAATGATAAAATTGACAAGTCGTTCAAAATACAATTTCTTCATTGACAGTTCTATGCTCACAATGCCGACAGAAATGGTACTAATGTGTACTCATCTCTCTTAAGTCTGTTCTTCTTTGTTTGGTTCACACCACCGGCAGAGTATCGTTCCTTTAGCCCACCCAAGACTGAGGGGGACCAAAGATGTAGAGTCTGGTCAACCTCTATGCTCCTGCGGAGTTCCAGGCAGCGGGATTGACTCGAACATACGACCTCAGGTTTTTAGGACACAATTAAACCTGTAACAAAGCAAAAATAGGGGCTAATTTCTGTCCTCAAGCCCACCTATTTCTAGTGTGAGTGAAATGAGCGTGTCTCCGATGTATGCATGTGGGATGAATGACAACATGGCTCAGTATGATTTAGCAATAGCGAGACAAGACAGGTGTCTACTTGCAAAACATTCTTTCTGATAAACTAATACATGGATACATTCAATAATATAGATTCAATACATGAATACATTTTATACATGAATACATCCCATAATATAAATGAATACATGAATAAATCCAATAATATGTACACCTAGGTGTGATACAACAATGTCCTTCCCCCTATACTATATCACGCCCTCTCTGACAATAGCTGGTAACATATATCCTAAAAATATTGTTATGTTCTTATGATAGGAGTATATGAGACGAGGACTGGTTGGTGATATATCAGGTTGGAGTTATAGGAGACAATAGATTGGAGTTAGATGCGACAATAGATTGAGTCCTGACAAGGACTGTTTTGGTTATATTGGAGTTGGTCTTATCTGAGACAATAGATTGAGTTATAGAAGACAATAGATTGAGTTAGATGCGACAATAGATTGAGTCCTGACAAGGACTGTTTTGGTTATATTTACAGTTTGGAATTATCAGAGACAATAGACTGAAGTTATAGACTGACAATAGATTGAAGTATAGGAGACAATAGGTTGAAGTATGAGTCCTATTAGTCTTCGTCTATTCAATCATAATAGGAAATACAATCATTATACTTAATTCCCCCCAAGATACAATCAGTAACCTGATAGGTAGTATAAATGACACACAACAAATACCAACGGTTATCGTAAAAATATTTACCCTCCTAAGATTTTAAACTGGCCAGGTTTTGACGCGACTTAGTGAAGTAGGTTGCAGGTCGATGCCCTCAGGTAAGTTACCATAAATCAAGGTGACAGCTTCTCCCTCTTCAGTCTGTATCTCTGGCGTCAAGTTCGGGGTTGCGTGGTTAGCATAAAATCCGCCCGATTATATAGTCAAGTAACTACTTGAGGAAAGCTTTCGGTTGGTTCCTGGCGGAGCAAGTTGATTGGTTTCCTCCGGTTTTGTACCTGGTCTCATACAGCCTAATTTTATTCAGTTTTCATCGGCCATCTTGCGTGAACAAGATGGCCGTTAATTTATTCTGTCTCAGAGACTGGTGAACGTTGATCGTTGATTGGTTGAAGCAAATCTGTATCTCGACATAGTGATTAACAAAGTAGTGGGTTACACTTCGTTTCACGACATAGCCCCCTCCTTTCCTAGCTGTGACTTGTCATAGCTGACATGTAAACCCCTGCTGTGGTTAATCCTTTTGCGTCTGTCCTTCCAGAGTACTAGGGTGTCGACTTAAAAAATCAGCTCCTACATTGTCTCTTCCCGGAATGTAATTCACGGTAAAGGAATAAGGCGCAAGAAGCAGACTCCACCTTAACAATCTCGAATTTAGTTTTTTAGATGCAGCCAAGAACGTTAAAGGTTGGTGATCGCTTTGGACAATGAAGTGTGTCCCATACAGATAAGGTGAAAATTTGTTGATGGACCAAATTAGAGCTAAACATTCCTTCTCTATGGTCGAGTAGTTCAACTCAGCTGCATTCAGCTTCCTACTGGCGTAGGCGACTGGTAAAAGTTTCTCCGGCTGGGCTTTTGATTTCTGCAAGAGAGTTGCACCAATACCTATACTGCTAGCGTCCGTTCTTAATACAAATTCCTGTGTGATATCGGGTAGTGTAAGGATGGGTTTGCTGGTGAGTTTTGCTTTTAGCTCTGTGTAAGCTTTTTCACAATCAGCATTCCATTGGATTTTGTCAGGCTGTCCTTTCTTCGTTAAGTTAGTTAATGGTGCACACAGAGAGTTAAAATGGGGTATGTACTTCTGATAGAACCCACATAAAGACACGAATGATCTCACATCTTTCTTCGTTTGAGGTCTGGGTGCCTTCTTTAGCTTCTCTATATTCTTTGGGTCAGGAGACATATGACCTGTAGAAATAGTGTGACCTAAGAATTCCAACTCCGTACAACCGATATAGCCCTTGGTTGGACGTGCAGTCAATCCAGTTTCTCTCAGTCTGTCAAACAACATGGAGAGCGCTACTATATGCTCTTCAAATGTGTTTGTAGCAACAAGAATGTCATCCATAAAGTTAGTGATATGGGGATTTTGTAGAGGTTCCAATAATTTCGTCATCATTCTTGAAAAGATACTTGGAGCATTTTTCAGCCCAAAGGGTAGTACATTAAACTCGTAGTGTCCGTCTGATGTACTGAATGCCAGCATTTTCCTAACTTCTGGTTTCACTGGTATTTGGTAGTATCCCTTGCTTAGATCTACCTTCGATAAATACCTAGCCTTACTCAGTGTAGAGAACAGCTGGTTGGTGTCAGGTAATGGGTCCACCTGAGATTCTGTGATCGCATTAAGCTTCCGGTAGTCAATACATAACCTGTGTTCACCACTCGGTTTTCTCAATAGCACCACACTTGAGCTATAGGGAGAGTCTGACTTCGAGATAATTTTCTCCTTCAACAGATAATCAACTTCCTCCCTTAGTGCTTGGGCTTTCGCATAGGGTATAGGGTATATTCTCATGCATACTGGGGTAGGGTCGGTAACCTTCATGTCGTACTCTAACAGATTCGTCCGACCTGGCTTATCTGTGAGCACATCAGCATGGGTTTCCAACACTTTCTGAACCCTCTTCTTCTGCTCTGGAGTTAAATGTTCACTAATATTTACTTGAACATAATCCTCTGTAGTTGTGAGTGGATACTCCATAGAGTGAAGTGGTTCACCGTGCATTTCTGTTGCAATGGCTAGGGTCATAATATGTGCAACTTCTGATGATTCCTTGTCATAGTATTTTTTTAAGAAGATTGACATGATATACCTTCTCCTTTCCTTTCTTGTCAATCTTATAATTGGTCCTGGAAAGTTTCTCCAGTATGACATAGGGTCCCTGCCATCCAATCTGCAATTTATTATTGCTGCTTGGCAACAGTAATAACACCTTTTCACCCACCTCCAGTTCCCTATCCTTTGCTTTTTTGTTGTAGTACGCAGCATGCTTCCTCCTGGCCTGTCTTAAGTTATCATTGGCCAGTTTCCAACCTGCTTTCAATCGAGATGTCAACTCGTTGACGTACTGGTATGCGGAAGTCACTGTTTCCTCTGCCTTTTCATCAGTCCATGTCCGCAGCAATGCTTCCAGTGGACCTTTTATTGGTTTTCAAACAACAATGTAGCTGGAGCCAATCCAGTTGAGTTGTGGGGTACTTCCCTATATGCAAATAGTGCAGCGGGTAAGTATGTATCCCAAGTATCAGGTTTTTCACTCGCCAGCTTTCTAAGGATTGAAATTAGCGTACCATTGAACCGCTCTACTTGACCGTTCCCTTGGGCATGGTAGGGACTACAATGATAGTGCCTGGCTTGAAATATCCTGAATACTTCTTGTGTTAGCTTTCCCTTAAACTGAGACCCATTGTCAGTCAATATCTGATGCGGGAAACCTAATCGGGTAAATATTGTCAAAAGGGCCTCTGCCACGTGCTTTGAATCTATAGCTGACATGGCCACTGCTTCTCCCCACATAGAGCAAGTATCAACCAAGGTTAAGATGTAAGCATTTCTCTTCTTGGTCCTAGTGAGGGGTCCAACAATATCTACTGCAACACGTTCAAAAGGGGTTCCCATAATAGGCATTTCTCCCAGTGTTGCTGGTGCAGTCCTATGCTTAGGAGCTACTCTTTGGCATTCTGGACAAGATCTTACATATCTTTTTATGTCCTCTGTAATTCCTGGCCAGAAGTAGTGACAGGCTATCCTTTGTCCAGTGGCCCCTATTCCCATATGTCCACTGAAGGGTATAGCATGTCCTAGCGTCATAACCTTCTCCCTGTAAGATTTTGGCACTACAAGCTGTCCATGCCCTTTAGGTCCTGTTCCAGCTTTTCTGTATAGTAGGCCATTCTTCATATACAAGTCTCCTTTCTCTGGAGGGTTATGGGCTTTAGGCAATTTGCCAAAACAAGGCTTCAATGTGCTGTCTGCTGCTTGAGCCTTTTTCATCTCTTCTGGATGAGTATTGATAGGATTCTCCTCCATTTTCCTGGAGCTTTCCCTGGTCTGGACTGTTGCCATAACTACAGGTTTTATAGGTTCTCCAAGGAAAACATACCTACACCCCAAAATCAAAGGGTAAATAGGGTCGTCCATCACTGCTGCTTTGATTTCTCCTTCCACATAGCGAGAACTTATGTTGATTCGAGCTATGGGTAGTGTCATGGTTCTTGCTCCCTTGATCGGTCCTCTGATTTCCACTGTTTCTGTGGTTATCTGGTCAGGACTCACTAAAGAAGAGCACACAACTGAATCAAAGTTCCAATCCTGTGTCATATAAACACAGTACTTGAGTGCCATTCACGGTCACTTCCTCACAGACAGGGGGATGATGGAAGTCTTTCTGACTTACTGCCATTTCCTTCCTTCCCTGATTCCCTGTTGTAAGACATGCAGCATGATGAGGAGGATTCTTCCTTCTGCAGTCCGCAGTATTGTGGTTACTCATTAGACAAGTTTTACACCACTTTCCTTCCTTCCGGTAAGGTGTCTTATCCGATCTTAGAGGGTTTTTGTCCTTTTGGTCAAATCTTTGTTTGTTCCTTGTGGCATGGTCCTTTTGTTCATATTTGGTATAGTTTTGTGATGATTTGAAGTTTTCACCCTGCTTCTTCTTATTTCCTAATAATTCTGCCTGAGCTGCTTGATATCTCTCAGCAACAGTTACAATATCTCCCAATCTCTCTGCTCCTTGTTCCATGATAAACTTCCTCATTTCTTGAGGCATGGACTCTTTCACTTGCTCCATCATTATCATTTCTTTCAGGTCCTGACACTTTCCTAAACTACTCCATTTTTCCAAATAGGTTTCCAATCTAGCAGAGAACTGGTGATAGTTTTCTCCTGGAAGAAGTTTAGCTGTTCGGAATTTCTTTCTATATGATTCTGAGTTCTTTTCATATCTCACAAGCAGTGCCTGTTTCAGGATTTCATAATCTTCCTGGTCATCTCTTGAGAGCTTCAAATATACATCGTAGGCAACACCCTCTCAATCCCTGAGATAGTTTAAGACTCCACTTTTCTTTCACTAAGCCATAGGTAGTGGCAAGTCTTTCGTATCTATCCAGGTACGACTCAATGGCGTCTTCTTTCTCAACAAATGGGTCCAGATGAAAATTCATGGCCCCACTTGAGGTGCTCTGGCTGGAGCTACTCTCAGAGTGAGGTGAGCTCCCACCATTATTGCCAGTATTTGCCTGAATTTCAAGCTCTTTTAATCTCAACTGATGGTCTCTCTCTGCTTGTAATTTCCTTTCCTCAGCTTCAATTTTCTTTGCCTCATTTTCAGCCTCCCATTTCTTGGCTTCCATTTCTAATCTTTTGTCTTCTCTCTCAGCTTCTGCTTGCAACCGCCTTTCCTCAGCCTCAAATTTCTTTGCTTCTCTATCAGCCTCTAATTTCCTTGCTTCAGTCTCTAATTGCAACTTTCTTTCTTCCCTATCCATGTGTTTGTCCACTTCTGTTGTGACATACTGAGTAAGAGCATCACCTGTCATATTTAATTCCTTACCCATCTGCATGACCGCAGTCCTGAACTTCACTAGATCAGCCATGGCGTTACTTAGAGAGGGTATGTAAATTTACTATAACCAAATTATTGTAATTAAAATTAATTACTTTAAATGAACAAAAAATTTCCGTGCAACTTTGTGAGCATCAACTATTTACTGAGTACTAAATGGTACTCCTCCTAAGAAAATATTGTTTTAAAAATCCTAAAATAGAATTTTTTTTCAAAAAATAAAAATTTATTTTCTTATGTTACCTATGGGTGGCACAAGATAGAGTGTAGATAGATGAATAGACTAAGTATGGCTCAAGATATACAGAAATATCCCAGGAACGAGCCCCCAGTGTGGCGAGAGGTTTTATTTGGCTCTTGGATCAGTATAGTACTGACAATTACAGAAATAGAATTTCTGCAGAAAATGGTGAAGTCCCAGTGTCTGAGAGGACTACTGGTATCACAAATTAGTTACGGCTGTGAATGATCTGATCTCGAAACAATAGTATAGAGGAGACCGACATAAAGCGCCACCTCTGCTGTGTAACTAATTGTGATATTAAACAAAGCAAGGAAACAGATTTTTACTTAACAATGATAAAATTGACAAGTCGTTCAAAATACAATTTCCTTATATTTTATTTAGTATATATACACTATCTACTCTTGTGCTGAAAGGTGAATGTTGCAAAAAATGGAATGAAATGAATTGGTAAGTTTACATATGATTTACAAATATTTATATTTATAAATATTACAACACGTTTTCCAATTATAGGAACAAAAATTATATCAGCTGTGCTGTTAATTAAGGATATAACGTTTATCAGCTATGCTGTTATTTACGTATAATTTATCCACTATGATCTTATTATTGTCTCTTGCTACGCTAATTCACGTTTTCTTCATTGACAGTTCTATGCTCACAATGCCGACAGAAATGGTACTAATGTGTACTCATCTCTCTTAAGTCTGTTCTTCTTTGTTTGGTTCACACCACCGGCAGAGTATCGTTCCTTTAGCCCACCCAAGACTGAGGGGGACCAAAGATGTAGAGTCTGGTCAACCTCTATGCTCCTGCGGAGTTCCAGGCAGCGGGATTGACTCGAACATACGACCTCAGGTTTTTAGGACACAATTAAACCTGTAACAAAGCAAAAATAGGGGCTAATTTCTGTCCTCAAGCCCACCTATTTCTAGTGTGAGTGAAATGAGCGTGTCTCCGATGTATGCATGTGGGATGAATGACAACATGGCTCAGTATGATTTAGCAATAGCGAGACAAGACAGGTGTCTACTTGCAAAACATTTTTTCTGATAAACTAATACATGGATACATTCAATAATATAGATTCAATACATGAATACATTTTATACATGAATACATCCCATAATATAAATCAATACATGAATAAATCCAATAATATGTACACCTAGGTGTGATACAACAATGTCCTTCCCCCTATACTATATCACGCCCTCTCTGACAATAGCTGGTAACATATATCCTAAAAATATTGTTATGTTCTTATGATAGGAGTATATGAGACGAGGACTGGTTGGTGATATATCAGGTTGGAGTTATAGGAGACAATAGATTGGAGTTAGATGCGACAATAGATTGAGTCCTGACAAGGACTGTTTTGGTTATATTGGAGTTGGTCTTATCTGAGACAATAGATTGAGTTATAGAAGACAATAGATTGAGTTAGATGCGACAATAGATTGAGTCCTGACAAGGACTGTTTTGGTTATATTTACAGTTTGGAATTATCAGAGACAATAGACTGAAGTTATAGACTGACAATAGATTGAAGTATAGGAGACAATAGGTTGAAGTATGAGTCCTATTAGTCTTCGTCTATTCAATCATAATAGGAAATACAATCATTATACTTAATTCCCCCCCAAGATACAATCAGTAACCTGATAGGTAGTATAAATGACACACAACAAATACCAACGGTTATCGTAAAAATATTTACCCTCCTAAGATTTTAAACTGGCCAGGTTTTGACGCGACTTAGTGAAGTAGGTTGCAGGTCGATGCCCTCAGGTAAGTTACCATAAATCAAGGTGACAGCTTCTCCCTCTTCAGTCTGTATCTCTGGCGTCAAGTTCGGGGTTGCGTGGTTAGCATAAAATCCGCCCGATTATATAGTCAAGTAACTACTTGAGGAAAGCTTTCGGTTGGTTCCTGGCGGAGCAAGTTGATTGGTTTCCTCCGGTTTTGTACCTGGTCTCATACAGCCTAATTTTATTCAGTTTTCATCGGCCATCTTGCGTGAACAAGATGGCCGTTAATTTATTCTGTCTCAGAGACTGGTGAACGTTGATCGTTGATTGGTTGAAGCAAATCTGTATCTCGACATAGTGATTAACAAAGTAGTGGGTTACACTTCGTTTCACGACATCCCATCACAACAGTGATGAAAACCTTTTCCTAAAATATTATTCAATTCTTTAAACTTGTTGAAACCTAAAGTTTTTTTTTTCTCGTACGCCCGCTATTACTTGAGGCGAAATCTCAGGTTAGTATGTCTAACCTGAGACTGATTTTACGTGAGTATCCCTTTTTTCTTGCACAGAGACAGGTGTCCCTCGCCATTCAGGCAGATACTCGCCGATTTCGGAGGTACCCATTAGAGCTGGGTCGGCTCAGGAGCCGTCAGTCCCTGGTCGACATTTCTTCAAATGTTCTCGCCAAGGCTCAAGTTAATCCAGTAATTTTCCCGGTCGACGAAAAATCTTCAAATGTCCTCGCCCGGGTTTGATCCTGGGTCACCCGGCCGCCAGCGCAGTATACTATAAGATAATAATTTCCCATTAACAAATCCATCCATCCATCCATCAATCCATCCATCCATTCATCCATCCGTCCGTCCGTCCGTCCGTCGGTCGGTTGGTCGGTCTGTCGGTCCGTCCGTCCGTCCGTCCGTCCGTCCGTCCGTCCATATATATATATATATATATATATATATATATATATATATATATATATATATATATATATATATATATATATATATATTCAGCTAAAATAGAAATAAATACATATAATCAATTGAACCAGCATTGAATAATTCAATCGAGACTACGACTCGAAAGCTTTTTAAAATATCTAAAATTAAAGAATATTACACAAAATTCACGTCAGCAGACTAACAAGAATCAAAAGACTGCTCTTCACAACCTCAAAGGTAATTACATTAATATTTAAGAATGCGTAAGATTTGTGGCCGTGATGGTGTGGTTGCTGTTGCATTTTTTTAGTATTCGTATAGTGTGTTCGTCTCACTACCCCAGAACAGTAGACAGTACAGTGTTGATGATGTTCAGTTATTTTACTCTATATGATAGGACATCATACGAAAACTCTGTTGGTGGGTGGAGAATCTCCATCTAGTATACTGCAGTAAACCAAGTGGTGAATAACAAAATGATGTTTAATTTTCAGTAATCGTCCAACAACATTCCATTGAAATAAACTTGCCTCACGCCTAATCTTCAATCTAGGCAGGTAATTCTCACAAAAATATACAATGTCAAAAGCACAACTTAATAATTATCCTCTCGTTCTTTCAATCCTTCTATATATGTACAGTCTGCTATGGCTGTTCTACCTCATCTTAGAAAACTTATGAAGCCGGGTTTTGTTTACTTCAACTCATGATGAAAAACACGATAGGTCTGGTGGAACTAGTTTTGAGGTATTTATTATAGAATAATTACTGGTCTGACTACCAGGGCTGTTTCGTTTATCTCAATTAGTCACTGTTCCCTGTTCCGACCTAATTACTGTCTATCTTGCTTGTACATCTTTATCAACATACCTGTTCTGTTTTGAAAAATCTTGACAATTTTGTTAACTCAATTCTTGCAAAAATGGCGACATCGTCTTTCTTTCTGCACGGCATAACAACTTGATATTCACCTATAACTACAGTATCAACCACCTCCAGTGGCTTGTTCGCCAGAGTCGCGATTTCACAACTTTCTCTTACTCTTCAGCAACTCGGTGACCTACGCAGAACGCGTTCAAAACAAGATTGCTCACCCCCTATTTACTTTATTCTCGTTCACCCTTAAAATGTGTTCATCCCCCAACTTTCTCGTGCGTCAGTACTTTTTCTTGCTCACTAACCTATCAAGGGATATAATTTCTAGTTGACTTCCTATGCTGAGTATTCACAAATTCATACTCTCCTCTTTAAACCTTATTACAAAATCTTAACATGCAAATTTGTTCTACCATAATTTGGAACTCATTTAATACGCTTACTCTAAACAACAACGTCATCTTCCAAAAAGGATTCCTAGATTTATCTCCCTTTGCACAAAACACTCCTGCACCGATATCATCTCCCCTTAACAAAGACGAACAGTCTTTTTACAAGTTCATTCATTTTTCCCTAACCATTTTTCTATACTCACTTACCCTACCAAAACCAAACCTACCGTTCACAGACTAATCATTCTTTTGTTTTCTGTTTCGTCCACTGTGGAGCAAGGAACCACCGCTGCACTGGCCTACTTGAAGGAAACCTGCTGACAAAGACTTGTGTATGCTTGTAGTTGTAGCGTCTGTAGTAATTAGTTTTTTTTTCACTTGCGTTTGCCAGGCCCATGCACAACCTCATTTTAAACGCTTCTTGCAAGACTTTCTGTGTGTGCTTACAGATCCCCTAGAAAAAGTTTCTCAACCGCGTGTTACACGGTATTTTAGGGTTCCGCGTGAGGTGGCTGTGGGTTCCGCGAGCGATCGTGATTTAAAAAAAAAAAACATCTAACGTCGCTTTGTTTCTTTTTAAATTTGCGCGCCAGGCTATGCCAGCGCTTGCAGTTTTTTGGCAGTGGTTGAGCAGCCAATGTAACAATGAGCAATAGAACCGTGTTTCCTCTTCCACATACCATATTTCATAAGAATCGTGTAGAGTAGAAATTTGTGATAAAACATTTAGGCCTATTTGGGTAATATTAAAATAATAAAGCAGGAAATCTTAAAAAAAAAAAAAACGAAAAAAAAAAAAGACAGAATTTTCTCCTACTTACACTACTGACGCGTTAAAACTGATATTCTTTATGGGGAGGGGAAAGCACACAAAAATAGTAGGCTAATAAGTTGGCCAAACTAAACAGATCCACAGAAAAATATCATTCTCTACTCATAACAGTACTGACAATTTGTATTGGATTATTATATTTATAACTTACCGACCAAGCTAAGATACCACGAGCTGTAGAAACTATAATTTGTATGCTGGGATACTATGACAAGGGTTGCTCCAGGATAAAAACATGTTGAGAACGGCTGCTGACACAACAATATGGAGCATTAGAGGCCACAGCACAGCACTACATACCTCAGGCTGTCCTCTGTTGAGGCAGCCGGTTCTGATCTTGTCGCTCGACTTCCATTCTACTCGCTCCAGCTCTGCCAGGGTGTCCAGATGGAGCCGAAGTAGAACATCTCTACAGAAAGATGGATCGTGCAATAATTTGGCTGACCAGAATAATAACATAACCATTGACTATTATCATGTTCCTATTTATTTGCATTGGAGCATGGAACAGCCATGACAGCTGGCCTCCTGGCAGGAAGCCTGCATAAAACCTTCGCATTCTTATGGTGGTTTGTGTGGCAGTTTATCTTAGATGATTAGGTTTTCAGTTTGACTGACAACCTCACATTAGTCACCTCGCCCGACACGCCTGAGAGAGTAGCAGTCCTCTTATGTCTTTGTCTCATAAGGTACCACAGGGAAACTACATGGGCACATCATTATCATCTTCTTTCCGCTCCTTACGAAGCGTGTGGCCACAACTTCAGATGGACATGTTGTAGCAGCCTGTGTCAAAACACTAAGTCTTGCAGCTGCCGCTTCTGTAGCAATTTTCTTTCATGATGAGGTTGTCAAACTCTTGCACAACCTCATATCTGTCACCTGTTTACGACATGCTGGAGGAAGCAGTACCCTTATCTTCGACTACTCAGAGACCCCAAGAACTATACAAGGCAATATCAGCATCATCATCATTACCCTATAGTTCCCCAAGGAGCTAAGGCCTTCAACAAATTCATTCAAAGTTTCCTTGTCCAGTGCTAACAGCTAAAAAGTCTTTCTATGTTTTATTTATGACTTTTGTCCAGAACCCAGCACTGGCCCTCCAATAAACTAGTACTTTTGTAATGGAGATAACACTCTGTAGAACAAGCCCAACACAGATATCTAAAGAGTGAGATGAACACCATTATAAAATTCATATTCCTTGACAGCATAACTATCCAAACGGTAATATTTCACGTTTGTCAGTAAATATCAAGATGAGACATAAATATCTTGCGACTTTCGAAACAATTAGGAGGGTGCCGTGCAAAAACACTTTCTCATTTTAAACTGCAGCAGCCGTCTCCACAATTTCCTCACATGAGCAAAATACGCTCTTTCCTGGCCACATAATTGAACAGACTCCCAATCGTCACTGTATGACCTACTCACACACGTCACATAACAACAACTGTGTGTAACTTTCCAATGCAGTGCTCTTTGGTGCGTCAAACAAAATAGTACGCACCGAGTCCTGTTACAAGCAATAGAATGAAACTTGCATTTTGTCCACACATATTACTCATCGCACCTTTCATTTCTGTCTAGAGTTCTCTTCTCCGTGTGTTTTTCTTGTGATGGCTCTCTTACTTTGGGAATTCCAGAACAAGGACCACCTTGTAAGAAATACCAGCATGTTATTCTATCACAAGTATCACATGAGAATATTAGTCACAGTAAAGCTTATAAATCAAAGACCACATTTTGAGATACGAATCTCATATTTGCTGTTCGCTATTGCCGTCGCACATTAGTGCAACTAATTTGAGGTTTTGGTTGAAGTTGATAACTGCATCATGTACAACATATTACTACAGAAACCACCACGACAAGAACACATAGATACTTGTGGCAGGCTTCCTGCATGGGGTCCACCTGCAGTAGTGGCTTCCTGTTCGTAAGACGTGAAGAGGAAAAGAAAAAGAACATAAATCATAAGACACCTACCTTCCACCCACAAGAAGCTGTTCTCTATCTTCATCGACCACAAGCTGGACAAAGCTGACCAAGTCTGCGTCACTGAACAATGCTCCTCTTGTAAGAAGATCTGAAACAACGAAAGTTATAGTAAGCTTTAGTTACATTAAAAAAATGTAAAGTTAGTTAATAGCATATACGACTATAGGGAAATGAAGTGGTGAATACGTCCCTATACTAGGTCCAATTTTATGAGATGGGATGATTAGTTCCCTTCCTAGCTGGTTTTGCCTTCTATAACTCAGGAGCAAAGTCAGGTACCCATTTCAACTGGCTAGATTGGCGCGAGACTCTACCATGTATCGATCTCTGAATCCGGCAACATTGTCTAAAATAGGCACGTGTCCTAACCGCTTAACTAATCGGACGCTTTTGTTGTGACATAACTAGGCAGAAGTTTTTGTCAATAAATATTGCGAAGAAATGCAATTTATAGATAGGAGTAAAAATCTCGCTTACTTGTCAGGGAACATGATGAGTGTTGAGGTTGCAAGTGCCGTGGGAGTAAATAACAAATTAGAAACGCCTAATAGGTTGGATGATTGTCTTGAATTGTGGTCACCATGTCTTTTAAATACGAATGCATAAGTGAGAACAGTTCTGATTTTTTTTTTATCTGAGTGGCTGCGACTAGTTTTGAGTAAGTCGATTGCTGGATGCCCGATTGCTAAACTTGTCTAAATTCTGAGATTTTGATAGGAATGTTCTGCCTTCGTTATGAAGGACTTGTGTATGAGTGTAATTGATGTGGGATGTCTAGATGAAAATTGTATAAGTATTTCTGAAATACACCTGAATGGACCCAAGCAAGACGATGGTTAAAAAAAAGTGTTAAAATATATCATTATTAAAGTGTGTGTGGAAAGTGTTAGATTTGAGTAGTATTTATCTATTAACAGATACATGCACGTCTCTGAAGAGACAGAGATGAGATCGTTTGTAACAGCAGCCGCTAATACATGAACACATATACTCAAACAAACATACGTGTAGATTTTAATAAGTTTCAAATCTCTCACCTATGTCTTGATGTACCGTAAGGTTGTCTATAACTACTTAGGAGTTAAATATCTCACCTGAATTAATTTCTCGCGTAACAATCGGATTCGCTAGATTTCCTTTAGCTACAATGACGGCATCCATGTCAGTTTCCTCCACTATAGAATGAGAATTAGTAGAGACACCAGCAAAGAATGAAGGCAAGCTCACAGTCAAGACGAAGGCACGGAGTAGTCGGGAATGGATCTTTGATGCCATAGTCTTCTGTGGTGCAGATTCTGTCTACTGCTCTGCTAAGGGCTTAATTGATTCTTCCTGATGAATTTTTCTATACAAATGTTTCGAAAAGAAAACGTTCATACCATTTCAATATTGAATCACAAAATAATGGATTTTGTATATTATTTTGTCTTTCTTTACTTCTGCTATTACCTGCCTTCGTAGTACATGCTTTCTCGTGATAGGATAGAATGTTTATTTTATGTGAACTATCAAGTGGTGACAATTAATAAAAAAATGTATATAGTATATAGCGTTGAGTAGAAACGTGTTTACATTGATAAGGAAGATGATCATTACATATTTTAAAAGATAAAACGTTTCATGTTGTGTAAACATTCTACTGGTGACAAGTAAACGTGTTTTTATAAAATATCTGCTGATGAACAAAAAAACAGTATTCGTTTTGACATAAACTTTAAAGGTAGGGATGGTCATTGTGGTAAAGTGGGATGATATAAATATTTATAGGGGACTTAGTGTACTGATTGAGATCAGCTGTGAAGGTATCTGTATCTAATAGGTGTAGTGTTTTACAGATAACCTTACTTGCTACCACATTATACCTCAGTCAGAATTATTCTGGAATATAGTGATGACTACGTTAAATGTCTAGGGTTATGTAAATGATGCAGTGTAAGTCACAACAACAACAGACAGATAAACAATTTAATTTATTCCACCACACTTGACAACACTGTGACACTCACACACATTTAACATTCTATAAGACTATCTTAATTGAGTCACTGATAAATTTTCAAATATTTATGTATTAATTACTTTCATTAATATATATCCTGATTCAACTACAAAGTGAACCAGGAATCACAATCAATTGTAATCACAATTTATATATACATAATTTATAGATATGAACCTTGTAGTGACATATTTTATTAATCTTATCCTATGTGTGTCAGTTGTGTAGTAGTACTATGAGGTAATACTGGTTTTGTTTTTTCAAACTATGTTGTTATTTGTCATCATGACTTCAAGTGTTTGTTTATCTGGGACATAGTATGGGGGAAAAGTTCACAGTTCCTGTCAATTTAAACAAGGTATTGTCCCTCTTTTTTACTAAAAATGTCAATTTTTGAGGGGACACATAATGTTGAGCTCCACTGGCCACATAGGCTTAACTTTCGTGATGGTGGCAGGAAAAGACTCCTCTGCTCGATTGCTCCCCTGTGTTCTGGAGACACCTCACTAGTCGCTATCTGGACCCAGGAGTATGCTGTCAGCCTCCAGATTCAGCAAAGCTCAGACCAGGTGCTGCTCAATAACTTTAGGACCACAGTCCCTGAAACAAGAAGGTTGTACCTCCTACTTCATAACTAATTTATAATCTATGTCCAGACTGAACACAATACATAACAAACACTGAGTTCAGAGCGGTAGGCCAACTGCTATCTTCATCTGAAACAATTGACATCAGTATACTCCTCCCTAATGGTTACTACGCCTCTGCAATTCCAGCATTAGTTCTTTCTAGTCAATAAGATAGGTGTCAGTGTACTGTTTGGCAATTCCATGTAGTTTTACTTTCCTCCGACACCTTCTGTTCAGGTTGGAGCACTATATAGGCTTTGCCTCATGTTCGCTACTGAACCACACACATATATAGACATAAATTATCAATTTACATTCAATTTTCATTAAAAAGATATCAAATATTTCAAGCTTACCACAATTCATGGGAATAATACACAATGACGTTGACTGGCAATGAATAGGCACAAAATCCGACCTGCCACTGTCTCAGGCTTTTATTTAGAAAAAATATAAGCTGAATTTCAACGCACTGTTGCTTTAGAAAGTTTATTTGAAAATGTGGTGCTGACCTGACGCCTCTGATTGACTATATTGGCGGGTCTAACCAATCGTGCCATGTTTACACAGCTTGTCCAAAAAAAAGTACCCTTCCTTCCGTCTCCCCTAACAACAAAAGATAGTATTTATAGCCCGACTAATCGTGTTTAGCCTTACATTTACTTTCCGCCAATCAAATAGGAGGTAACATGGGGACCTATTTCCCGTACAATGGTGGTGTCAAAATCTGCCACTGAGCGATTCTGATTTGGGTGTTGTCTGACAGCACCACCCTTTTATTTTGGCTATAATTTGTTAATTCCTAGACTATTTGCGTAACACGTAACATATTATTTGTCAGCAAGTCCTAAGGAACCCAATTATATAAATTTAAGGGAGCTAGGTGGCTGCGTTCAAAATGTGCATTTTCTTCTACCTCCTGTTCACTTCGAATACGATGTGGTGTCTGGGTACTGTCATGTTTTCAGACATAAAACAGTATAATGTCATGTTTCCTAATAAGCGTTTTGTAAGTTTTAAAACCTAACTCTCGTATGGGTAGTGTTTTTTATCACTGTCGATTTGAAAAAAGTTAGTGCTAGTGGCCTTACACGCGTGATGGTAGTAATTGTATAGCGAGACGCGTGTTTAGTGTTGCATGCGTGCCTGCTTTCAGCCCTCCCTTCTCTCTATCCTAAGTTCATCTGTCTTTCGTTTATGGTAACGTAGTGTATAAAATGACATGAATGGAATTTTAAATATAGGTCAGCTTGCGTATCTCAAGGTTTTTCTTAGAAATGGAGTACACATTTTATTGTGTTGGGGAAACGCGTGTATGCTGCAGAAGGCTTTTACTATCAACGTGAAACGTTACAATTTGCAGACGAAGGAGAAAACAAGGGGGATTTCGAGTACAGTCATTGTGACAGCACTGTTCTTTACCATTCTTCTTTCCTTTTATTGAAGTTATTTGTTAGGCTTTACATTTACTTTTTAATTTATATATGTGGATTAGAATTTCTCACGACAAATCCTCCCCACTTAAAACAGACGTTATATGTCAGTCTATAATTCTATATACACATAGAGAAATTTATTTTCCTTCCTGGGGCTTAGGGTGATTCTCATCACACGGATGGCAGCTTAAAAAATCCGCTCCGAGATTTGTTTTTCCACTTATATACTCTATGCTAAACTCAAATGGCTGCATCAGTAATGACCAACGGAGTAATCTAGAATTTTCATGTCTAGCCTGCGCTAGAAACGACAAAGGTTTGTGATCCGTTTGCAACTTAAATGCCTTCCCATACAGATAAATATTGAATTTCTTTATCGCCCATATTACTGCAAGACATTCTTTTTCGCTAGTTGAGTAGTTGGTTTCAGCTTTATTCAACTTTCTGCTAGCATATGCCACTGGGCTTAATTCCCCATCCAATGCATCTGATTTCTGTAGCAGAGTTGCACCTAACCCAATATTACTGGCATCCGTCCTTACTATGAATTCTTGACTTAAGTCAGGTAATTTCAAAATAGGTTTACTTGTGAGCTTTTCCTTCAATTCTTGGTAAGCCATTTCACATTGTGGTGTCCATGTAATTCGATCTGGATGTCCTTTACGTGTCAAATCAGTTAACGGTGCACATATGGAATTAAAATTTTTGATATACTTTTGGTAGAAACCACATAATGAGACAAAGGATCTCACGTCTTTCTTGGTTTGTGGTCTCGGGGCTTTCTTTAGTTTCTCTAAATTCTTTGGGTCAGGGGTCATGTTCCCTGATAAACTGTGTGTCCCAAGAATTCCAATTCTTTACATCCAACGCAACATTTGGTTGGTCGGGCTGTTAAATTCGCTTCCCTAAGTCGATTAAACAGCATGTTCAGAGAGTCAATGTGTTCCTCAAATGTTTCTGTGGCTATAAGGATATCATCCATGAAATTTGTGATGCATGGGTTATTCAGAGGGTCCAATAATTTTCTCATCATTCTAGAGAAGACACTAGGCGCATTCTTCAATCCAAATGGCAATCTATTAAACTCATAGTGTCCTTCTGAGGTACTAAAAGCTAGGTATGGTCTAACCTCAGGCTTTACTGGAATCTGATAGTATCCTTTACTCAGATCCACTTTTGAGAAATATTTAGCTTTATTTAGCCTGGCAAACAACTGATTTGTATCCGGCAATGGATCCACCTGTCCTTCTGTAATAGCATTCAGTCTCCTGTAATCTATACAGAGTCTATGTTCTCCAGAGGGTTTCCTTAAGAGTACAACACCGGAACTATACGAAGATTCACTGTGTGAAATAATTCCTTCCTTCAACAAATAGTCTATCTCTTCCTTCAAAGCTTTCTCCTTAGCAAAAGGAATCGAATAGGGTTTCATACATACAGGTGTGGGGTCTATCAGTTTCATATCATATTCCAATAAGTTTGTATGCCCTGGTCGGTCTGTTAACACCTCTGCATGATTATCTAGAACCTGTTGCACTCTCTCTTTCTGAGTTTTCGTTAAATGTGTACTGATTTTCACCTGTGCCGCTGTCTCACAGGGGTGTAATGGATATTCAAATGATGAAAGTGGTTCCTTTTTTTCATCTCCATGGCGATGGACAAGGTCAACAAGTGTGTCTCTTCCTGATGTTCTCTTTCCAAATATTTCTTCAGGAGATTCACATGATAGATTTTTTCTTTCCCCTTCTTATCTATCTTATAATTTGTTCTAGACACCTTCTCTAGAACTGTATATGGACCTTGCCATCCAATTTGTAACTTATTCTGACTACCGGGGAGAAGAAGCAGTACCTTCTCTCCCACAGCCAAATCTCTGTCTTTAGCTTTCCTGTTATAATAGGCAGCATGTTTCTTCCTGGCTTGTTTCAAATTTTCATTGGCAAGTTTCCAGCCAGTTTTTAAACGAGTGGTCAGCTCATTCACATATTGGTATGAGGATGTAATATTTTCCTCTGCCTTTTCATCAGTCCACGTTCTTAACAGCGTTACATATGGACCTTTAATTTTGTGGACCTATTTGTCCATGCACCGGTATGGTCTCTTCCACTCGAAGCGCTATAGTGATGATTTTTCTTCCCAGAATTATCATGCACAAAAAACGACCGCTACCAATTTTTCTTTTGGGGCTTTCTCCCCACTTAAAATTCTTGATGAGAGATTTCCTCTCTACATCTTCTTCCTCCAGTTTGTTTAAGTCCGATTGAGGGATTTTCGGCTTATCCTGGGGTAAGACATCTTTTTGCACTCTCCGCATAGTGGCCATTGTAAAACAGTTAATTGAAGCTTGTCCGTGAAAAGGGGCTTCCCATTCCATTTGGTCCACTTTATCAAATTTATATTTCTTTTTTATTGTCAGGCCTAATTTTGCCCCTTGGCGTGTCCAGGTCCTGATCAATGTTCCCACTTGTGGGTGTTCCCTCATGTGCTATGCTACACCTTTCTACAAAATTCTCAATGTCCCATCTTGCCTTGGGCCAATAATAATTGTGAGCCACCTTTTGGATGATGGTACCTATTTTCTCATGGTCCCCATCTGGTTTCACATGTAGGCTCCTTATTAAGTCTGCCCTATATCTTTTAGGAAGTACCAGCTGTCCCTGACCTTTGGATCTAGCTCCAGTCTTCCTATACATCAACTTGTTTTTCATGTAAAAATCTCCCTTGCCTGGAGTTGTATGACAAGTTGACAATTTCCTGAAACAAGGCTTGAGGGTCTTATCCCCAGCCTGTGCCTTCCTCATCTCTTCTGGAGTGGTATCTAACAATATCCTCCTCCTTTCTTGAGGTCGACCTGACCTGAAGGGTGGCCATAACTATAGGGTTCCTTCTGCAACGGTCAGTGTCATGATTGTTCATCTTACAATTTTTACACCACCTTTTCCCTTGGTTGAAAGATTTTCTTTCATCATATTTCCTTTCATCGAATTGTGGGGTTTTATTTTTATTGTCATACCGTGGCCTATCAAATTGGTGCTTACCTTTGTTTTGATCTCTAGGATCAAATTTATTAAAGTTCTGTGGTGCCCTAAAATTTTCCACCTGTTTCTTTTTATTACCTGATACCTCTGCCTGAGCTGCTTGATACCTTTCTGCAACATTTAGCAACTCACCCAGCCTCTCTGCACCTTGTTCCATGAGAAACTTTCTCAGGTCTGGAGCCATGGACTCTCTTAATTGTTCTATAAGGACCATTTCCTTAAGATCTTGGGTTTTCCCCAGAGAAGTCCATTTCTCCAAGTATGTCTCTAACCGTGCAGAGAACTGGTGATAGGTTTCACCTGACAGTAGTTTAGCATTCCTAAATTTTTTCCTATAAAATTCTGCGTTCTTTTCATATCTTAACAAAAGAGCCTGCTTTAGCATGTCATAATTTTCCTGATCACCTCTGCTCATTTTGGCAAAAACTTCATAAGCTGCCCCACGAAGCCCTTGAGATAACTTTAAGCTCCACCTTTCTCTCTCTAACCCATATGTGGTAGCTAATAGTTCATATCTATTTAGATAGCTCTCAATATCATCGTCTTTCTCAACAAAATGATCTAAATGAAAATTCATAGCTGAGGTTGAGGCTCCCTGGCTAGCAGTGGCATCAGAGGCAAAGGGACTGGCACCATTTTCAGGAGCATGGCCTTGAAACTCAAACTCCCTTAGTCGTAACTCATGTTCCCTTTGTAATCTCTTCTCCTCCTTTTCTGCTTCCCTCTCTGCAGCCTGTCTTCTTTCCTCGGCTTCCCTTTCTGCAGCTAATCTCTTGTCTTCCATTTCTGCAGCTAATTTCTTCTCTTCTCTTTCTGCAGCTAATTTCTTCTCTTCTCTTTCTGCTTCCAGTTTCTTAGCCTCAGCCTCAATCTGCAACCTCTTAGCCTCAGCCTCAATCTGCAACCTCTTAGTCTCAGCCTCAGCCTCAAATTGTAACTTCTTAATTTCTTTCTCAGCCTCTAACCTCTTATCTTCGGCCAACCTTTCAGATTCTAATTTTCTTTCGGCCTCTTTTTCTAATCTTCTTTCTTCCCGTTCAATATATTTGTCACATTCAGCAGTGACATAAGCAATCATAATTTGCCCGTCCATTCCTAACTCTTTCGCAGTCTGTACAGCAGCAGATCGAAATTTGGCCAGGTCCGCCATTTTCTAACAGGTAAATTTATATAATGTCTAACTAAACAATACAATCTGATATTATCTATCCAAAGACACCACAGGCACTGAGAGCTCAACGTTATTTATTTTCACCCAAGGATACCTTTTAATTTCTATTATTCCCTGAAGTGAATTACCCCCAATATTTTTAATAGGGAAAGATTCAAAATCCCGAGAGCGAGACCCCAATATATGTGGTAAAGTGGGATGATATAAATATTTATAGGGGACTTAGTGTACTGACTGAGATCAGCTGTGAAGGTATCTGTATCTAATAGGTGTAGTGTTTTACAGATAACCTTACTTGCTACCACATTATACCTCAGTCAGAATTATTCTGGAATATAGTGATGACTACGTTAAATGTCTAGGGTTATGTAAATGATGCAGTGTAAGTCACAACAAAAACAGACAGATAAACAATTTAATTTATTCCACCACACTTGACAACACTGTGACACTCACACACATTTAACATTCTATAAGACTATCTTAATTGAGTCACTGATAAATTTTCAAATATTTATGTATTAATTACTTTCATTAATATATATCCTGATTCAACTACAAAGTGAACCAGGAATCACAATCAATTGTAATCACAATTTATATATACATAATTTATAGATATGAACCTTGTAGTGACATATTTTATTAATCTTATCCTATGTGTGTCAGTTGTGTAGTAGTACTATGAGGTAATACTGGTTTTGTTTTTCAAACTATGTTGTTATTTGTCATCATGACTTCAAGTGTTTGTTTATCTGGGACATAGTATGGGGGAAAAGTTCACAGTTCCTGTCAATTTAAACAAGGTATTGTCCCTCTTTTTTACTAAAAATGTCAATTTTTGAGGGGCACATAATGTTGAGCTCCACTGGCCACATAGGCTTAACTTTCGTGATGGTGGCAGGAAAAGACTCCTCTGCTCGATTGCTCCCCTGTGTTCTGGAGACACCTCACTAGTCGCTATCTGGACCCAGGAGTATGCTGTCAGCCTCCAGATTCAGCAAAGCTCAGACCAGGTGCTGCTCAATAACTTTAGGACCACAGTCCCTGAAACAAGAAGGTTGTACCTCCTACTTCATAACTAATTTATAATCTATGTCCAGACTGAACACAATACATAACAAACACTGAGTTCAGAGCGGTAGGCCAACTACTATCTTCATCTGAAACAATTGACATCAGTATACTCCTCCCTAATGGTTACTTAAAAAGTGGAAAATCTCCTGGTTGTGATGAAATAACAGCTGAAATGATACAGGCGGGAGGAGAAGGCAGCGCTCGTATATACCATGCATTATGCTGCAAGATCTGGCAAAGCGGAATTTGGCCCAAGGAATGGAAACGATCAATTTACATACCCTTGCCAAAAAAGGGCAACCTGAAACTGTGCACAAACTACAGAACTATAGCTCTTATAAGCCATGCCAGCAAAATACTTTTACAAATCATAATGAAAAGGATGCAACAAAAGCTAGAAACAGAAATAAATGAAGTACAGGCGGGTTTTCGGCCAGGTAGAGGCACTAGAGATCATATATTCAACATGAGGATCATCATAGAAAAGTGTAGAGAATTCAACGTTGACCTACATACTTGTTTCATTGATTACACCAAAGCTTTCGATTGTGTACAACATCAGCAGTTATGGGCTATTATGAAAAATATGGGATTTCCAAACCACCTTATACAACTCATCGCACTGCTGTACCAAGAACAACAAGCAGCCGTAAGAATAGAGGGGGAAACATCAGAATGGTTTGAAGTACAGAAAGGAGTAAGACAAGGCTGTACCCTTTCCCCTTACCTGTTTAACATTTATGCCGAGAATATCATGAGAAACGTAAGTGATGACCAAGAACACACAGAGTTTGACTCATTTAACATCGGCGGGTACCAGATCCCGGAAATCAGATATGCTGACGACACAGTCCTCCTATCGACCAACCCAAAAGGACTTGAACAATTACTTCTGTCCACCAAAAAAACACAGCGAGGCCCAGAATCTATACCTAAACACCAAGAAGACCAAAGTATTGACAACAGACAAAGTAAAGACCAAACCAGAAATTGAAATTGATAACGAAGAACTGGAAAGTGTCAATGAATTCGAATACTTAGGATCAATCATTAACAGCTCTGGCGACTGTGCAGTAGAAATTAAAAGAAGACTTGCAATTGCTTCACATAAGCTAATACAGATGAAAAACCTATGGCAAGGCACAAGCAAAGAAACAAAGTTACAACTGATCAGAGCATGTATATTCCCAGTAGCAACATACGGCTGCGAGACTTGGACACTCAATAAAACAGTTGCAAAAAAGATTACATCATTCGAAATGAAATGCTACAGAAGGATGTTGAGAATACCCTGGACAGAAAAAAAGACCAACAGAGAAGTACTGCACTCACTAAACGTACAGGAACATTGGCTCCTAAATACCATCGCAATAAGGAAGCTGAAATTTTTCGGTCATATAAAAAAGACATAATAGTCTGGAAAAAACAGTGATGGAAGGCATGGTCCCTGGAAAAAGGGGAAGGGGTCGACCTAGACGACGGTGGACCCAGGACATCACAGAGAGTCTGAACTTGTCTTTGGCTGATGCAGGTCGACTTGCCCAGAATCGTGATGCGTTCAGAGCAGCTGTAATGGAGACAACGTTCTGGAAAGAATACGTCACATGATGATGAATGGTTACTACGCCTCTGCAATTCCAGCATTAGTTCTTTCTAGTCAATAAGATAGGTGTCAGTGTACTGTTTGGCAATTCCATGTAGTTTTACTTTCCTCCGACACCTTCTGTTCAGGTTGGAGCACTATATAGGCTTTGCCTCATGTTCGCTACTGAACCACACACATATATATACATAAATTATCAATTTACATTCAATTTTCATTAAAAAGATATCAAATATTTCAAGCTTACCACAATTCATGGGAATAATACACAATGACGTTGACTGGCAATGAATAGGCACAAAATCCGACCTGCCACTGTCTCAGGCTTTTATTTAGAAAAATATAAGCTGAATTTCAACGCACTGTTGCTTTAGAAAGTTTATTTGAAAATGTGGTGCTGACCTGACGCCTCTGATTGACTATATTGGCGGGTCTAACCAATCGTGCCATGTTTACACAGCTTTTCAAAAAAAAAGTACCCTTCCTTCCGTCTCCCCTAACAACAAAAGATAGTATTTATAGCCCGACTAATCGTGTTTAGCCTTACATTTACTTTCCGCCAATCAAATAGGAGGTAACATGGGGACCTATTTCCCGTACAATGGTGGTGTCAAAATCTGCCACTGAGCGAATCTGATTTGGGTGTTGTCTGACAGCACCACCCTTTTATTTTGGCTATAATTTGTTAATTCCTAGACTATTTCATCATCATCATCAGTTGCCATCTCCACAACGGAGGTTGGCTGTAATGGATCTCCAACGTCTTCTGTCTCTTGTCTTGGTGGTACACTCTGATAGACTCTTTCCCGTCCATCTCTTGATGTTATCTTCCCACTTATAGCGCTGTCTTCCCCTTGCACGTTTACCTTCAACTCTCCCTTCTGTTATGGTCTTCTGCAAGGTGTTATGCCTTTTTATGTGGCCAAAGTATTTTAGCTGCCGAACTTTGACCTCTCTCATTAGTTCTCTTTTCATACCTAGATTTTCTAGGACCTCCTTATTTGTTTTCATCTCTTTCCATGAGATACGCCCCATTCTTCTATATATCCACATTTCAAGAGCCTCAATTCTTTCTTCCGTAACATTTAACGTATTATTTGTCAGCAAGTCCTAAGGAACCCAATTATATAAATTTACGGGAGCTAGGTGGCTGCGTTCAAAATGTGCATTTTCTTCTACCTCCTGTTCACTTCGAATACGATGTGGTGTCTGGGTACTGTCATGTTTTCAGACATAAAACAGTATAATGTATAAACAGTATAAAACCCTAATAAGCGTTTTGTAAGTTTTAAAACCTAACTCTCGTATGGGTAGTGTTTTTTATCACTGTCGATTTGAAAAAAGTTAGTGCTACTTGCCTTACACGCGTGATGGTAGTAATTGTATAGCGAGACGCGTGTTTAGTGTTGCATGCGTGCCTGCTTTCAGCCCTCCCTTCTCTCTGTCCTAAGTTCATCTGTCTTTCGTTTATGGTAACGTAGTGTATAAAATGACATGAATGGAATTTTAAATATAGGTCAGCTTGCGTATCTCAAGGTTTTTTTTAGAAATGGAGTACACGTTTTATTGTGTTGGGGAAACGCGTGTATGCTGCAGAAGGCTTTTACTATCAACGTGAAACGTTACAATTTGCAGACGAAGGAGAAAACAAGGGGGATTTCGAGTACAGTCATTGTGACAGCACTGTTCTTTACCATTCTTCTTTCCTTTTATTGAAGTTATTTGTTAGGCTTTACATTTACTTTTTAATTTATATATGTGGATTAGAATTTCTCACGACAGTCATGGGCGTTAGCTGAAATAAGACCAGAATCATTATTAGCCTTACGTTCCCCAATGAGCGAAGGACTTCTACAAACACATGTCACGTCCTCCAATCCCATGCCGTCAGTTCCAGCACTTTCAAATTTTTCCTCATTCGTTTCTTCTTCTTCCTTCTTCCTCGTTCGTCCTGAAAAGGACGTTGGTTGCGTTGTGTATGTTTACGCCTAAGCTGTGATATCTGCACCTTTCGGTCGACACATCCGACTTCAGCACGGCATTTTTTAGGGACCGGGTTTGTCATTCGTTTGATTTTTGTTACAAGTTCTCTTCTCTATGTGTTTTTTATTTTTCACTTCTCCCCACGCCGTTTACTTTGGAGATTCTGGAAAAACGATTGCTTTGAAATGCTATTAACATGTTTCCTCAGGGTGTCATATCCAATGTGTCTAACAGTTACTGACCTGAAAATGCACACCATAATCAGAACACATTCTGAAACTCTGAGACAATATGTGCCACAACAGACTAAGAAACGTTAGATATTGTAGAATACCCAAAATATGATAGATATTATGAGGCTGCATACCTCAGACGAGAAATAATTAAACGAGGCTTGGCACTGATTAATAAAAGTTAAAGGTAAAGGATCCCGTTACACGCCCATTGAGGCATATTGGGAATATGGTGTTAAGCCCATCGGCACACTAGAGATGATGTGGTCAGTATCACGCTGGCCGCCTTAACCTTCCCAGAGTTGCTCTGGTATCCAATTCATGAGGCTGGGTCGACCCTGGAGCCGTTTGCGGTCTAAAAAATCCCACCTCAACTGGGGATCGAACCATGGACCACTGAGCTAGAAAGCCGGTGTACTAACCACTGCGCTACAGCTGCTCCTGCTAAGAGTAAATTATCTTATATAATATTTGAGCCATTTAATTTAGACATTTATTAATTAGACTATTTGCAAATCCGTTAATATCAACATTATGCAAACAATTACTACAACACTAGACGAGAACAAAGGAGAAAACTGAAAGATGATCTACCAGCCTAGATTTTGCTGTCACGGTTTTCGTCTCCCCTGCTTCGCAGTAGTGGTCCAACAATGACCAATTTTAGAGTATAATCATGAGGGTATTCAAACGTATCAACCTAAGCTCAAGATTACTCTTGGCAGAGATATAAATAGAAGAATTTTTTTTTTTTTTAACGTGTGCCCGCAATTACTAGAGGCAAGAATCTCCGGTTAGTATCTAACCTGAGACTGATTTTTACGTGAGTATCCTTTTTTTCCCTGTACACTGACAGGTGTCCACTCACCATTCAGGCAGATACTCGCCGTCTACGGAGGGTACCCATTAGAGCTGGGTCGGCTCAGGAGCCGCCAGTCCCTGTTCGACGACACTCCTTCAAATGTCTTCGCCAGGGCTCGAATTAATCCAGTCCAAGTCCCGGTCGACGACACTCGTTCAAATGTACTCGCCCGGTCTTGAACCTGGATTACCCGATCGCCAGCGCAGTGTGGTAACCATTACACCAGCGCGGCTCCCTAAATAAAAGAATGATGATGCTTCCCTTTAAGTGCATCACAGGAATGTGAAGAAATCAAGCACGACAACTGACATTAATTTTGTATCTTCCCGCCCCTTCTGTGAAGTAAATTTTGCTTGTGTTTATTTATTTTTTTATTTTTTTTTTGGAGCCCTCAGCTGAATGTGATTCAGCAATTATTAATTGCATAGTTCTATGTGTTTATGTTACTTAACACAGTAAGCGTCATACTTGTGCAGACATACAATTCACTCAATAGTGATTAATCCAACTATAGCTTTAAAGTTATAGATCAACAGGTTTAATAATCATTTAGAGTTTAACAATATTTAAAATAAATAACGTTGTTTAGAAAAGAAAACGATGATATTGGTCATCATAGGATGATTTAACTTAATGTTGAAAACTCTGGGGAAAGAGTTCATAGATTTCACTTTTTTTGGCTTCTGATTCAATCGCTGTTAAATCCTTCAGCTGTTTTGGGATGTACTTGTTATGGACAGTCAAATCTTGTGGTTACAGCACGTCTCTTGCACAAGACCGAGGTAACTGCTAATGTTGTCAAGTCAAGCGTAGACTGCTGGCAACTTGTACCACAAACTAAGAGAAAAGCAAATGCCTCTTTTGAGTACTGGGCCCTTAATATTCGCATTAAGCGTCTGCCACTTCCATTAACCACTTCTTCTTCCTCAGAATAATTTATCCTCCATGAGTTTTAGTGTTAACCCCAGTTAGCTTTTGGATACTCGAAAACAACAATTGCAAGAGTTAGTGTATAACCACTATGTACATCATGATATCACCATCCACTACCTGCTCTCTATGGAGCCTCGGCTGTTGGTTCCTTATGAGGAAACCCGCACGAAGAAATCGCCAGCTCTTGCAGTGGTAGTTCATTTGTCACATTATTTACAATAATGAGGTTGCCAGCCTCATATGCCACGGTAAATGCACAAGCAAATTTAACCTGTAAATATGCAAAATATGAAATAATAAAATACACTATTTCATAGATCTATTACTGATAATCTCTTTTAAGATTTCACTTTATTGTAATTATTGCTTACAACAAAATCGGGACGGAAACGATTGTCACTTTCGTGTTCCAAAAATCCCATTCGTTATCTTACTGTCAGTGTCTTAATCTGTCACCAGATTGATATTTACCGTGTATTTTTTTGGCACTGCATATGCAAACTTTAACAACTAATCAGGCAACAATCTAGGTTTTCCCCTATGTCCCCGGACAGAAAGTCAGAGGTAACAATAGGTCAAGCTAGCGAAAAACGTTAGATCCAGGTGGCAATTGCAATCCTACGATTAATGCGTGCCTTACTGTCTAGTCGGAAGAGTTTTACACAATCTTGCACAGACTCCTCACTCTACATCACCAGGAGTCAATATTGTTTCAAACTAAAGTCTGCGATCAAAACAATTAATAAGGGATGGCTAATTAGGTCCAGACACGACAAGAAACCTTGAAAAAAGAAGCGAAAACAACGAATACTGTAAGAGGTGAGAAAAAGGAAAGCGAAGAGCACATAAGAAATTAAAGGATGACACAGTAAAATGTAACGATTGAGATTGTTTCGTCACCGAGGCCAACATAAAAAGACATTTGAAAACCTATAGAAATGATGTATTTTGCCTTCCTGTGCATCCCGTGCTTTGGAGTTTCCAGAACAAAGTCTGATTTATTGTGTTAATAAACTGTTTTCTGACTACGTGTCTAATTAACTCCACCATCTTTTCTCAAAGTATGTTTAACTGGTATTTTAAAATATATTTTCATTAGTTCCCAATCTTTTATACTTGGTAAGCACTCAATTATGAAAATATGTAACCTTTTGGCTGTCGTTTACACTCCAGAGCCGTTAAAAAAGACTGCACTAACACTTGAGTTTGATATTCTTATTTATTGCGCTGCACTGATTTCCTTGAATTGTTACATATTTATTAGTGCATTCAAATCTCCTCTTGTTTTTTTTTTCTACATGAATATCACAAGACCCCAGAACAGAAAATCAGATTGATCGTTATGCCTAAACAAGAAGATTACATCATCATTGCATGGTCTAAAAGTATGTAGTGGAGCAAATCTAGCATCAGATCACCATTTTCTGTAAGCTAACATAAATAATGGAGGAAACTTGAGTCCTGTGAGTAATAAATGAATAAGTAAATAAATACTTACTTAGACGTTACTCTTTTACCCTGAGGTGTAGATGTTTGCCAGAGAGAACGCCGAAGGATTTCTTCTTCCTGAGCGGGTTTCAATATAGTTCTCTAAACAATAGATGACTGTGCGTCCTTTAACGGTTTACTTTCACGGCAAGGTGATGGCGCCGTTTTGTTGGTCCTCAGTTCGATTCCTAGAAAGCCTATAACTTTTTTTTTCTTGTCTGTTGTCTGGTATCTTCCTTTATGTCCAACGGGTGCTTGTTACTTTTATTTATTTACTTATTTATTTATTTATAGCCAACATAAAGAAGAAACTCAAGAGATGCACTACTGTAAATATCTATAGACAAAAGCTAAATGAAGGATATCTAAGAAATGAAGAAACGAGAGACAGATTTATTGATACAATATCTAGCACATACCACATACCACATACCAAAGATGAGTTACCAGATACCAACCCTCCTTATTTCCCTTCTAAGAACTGCCGTTAGAGTAAAACAGGTAGAGGATCCGGTTGCAAGCCCATTGAGGCATATTGGGAATATGATGTTAGGCCCATATTTTCTTTACCATACGGCACACTAGGGGTGATGTGGTCCGCATTACGCCGGGCGCCTTAAATTTCCCAGAGTTGCTCTGGTACCTTTTTTGCGGTCTAAAAAATCTCACCTCAACTGGGGATCGAACCATGGCCGTTAAAGTAATGTGTTATTATTCTTTGTTTCCCGCTCGTTCCCTTGTAGGACGTAGGTGCCTGTCCCTTAGCCTGTTTGTCAGTTTTCTTGTTGCATTTCTTTCTCACAGTATAACTGTCTATATTCTTCTCTGTTGCTCATTCTCAACATTTCCATGAATCTTGCCAGTTGTAACAACACATACCAGCTTTCCTCGTGTCATCAAATTATCAAAAACATGCATCAATAGATCACTTCAAAAGAAAACTTAGGCAGTAACATTATGGGATAAACAAATAAATGGAAGACAACAGTAATTACTTGTACTTTGCTTAATCGATGATTATTTTCCTTTCAGAAACAGTAAAGATGAGCCATCAATACTGCAAGTATATTTTACCAGTGCAACGTGTACATGAAAATAAGACAGCCACAATGCTAGTAAAGTCACAACAGAAATAACACTCATGTCATAAAATTAACAGTGATACAACGTAAAAATATCTCCAAAGGATAAAATGTAGGGATAAAAAGAATGCGTAAGTTACTAGAAGGCATGATCGCCCACGCCGCGGGTCATCACCCGCCATGGAAATTAAATTGCTGAAACGGTTACTATTTGAACGGGATGAGAACGGCGGATCAAAAAGGAAAAAATATGACTGAAAAATTGCGTGAGACTAGCAAGGCTAAGGAGACGCAATTGGGGGGGGGGGGGGGGGGGGGAAAGGGAAAAAAATTCACGTCCCCAATTTGACACGAGGTACGGAAGCCGTCATTTACTTGGACGCTTATGCGATACCAAGCCTTTTATTTGAATTCAACGGCAAAAGCATTACAACGTAGATGCTTGAAATATTACAAAATTAAAAAAGTAACTTTTTCTTAATACTAATGTTAGGAATATAAAAATTAGCTGGCCGGATGGCCCATTTTGAGCAGTGAAATAATATGCTTTTATTTATACAGACGGATAGATAATAATGAAGACATTGACAAAAGACTATGTTGTTCACATCAGCGAAAGACTGCATTGAATCAAACATGTCACTAATTTGCACAAAAACCGCGACCTTGAGACTCAAGTGTTCAAACCTAGTTAGAATGAAAGAGAGGGACATTGGTGGGAGCTGTGGCTAAAAAATAACTTTAAAGACAAAATTTGTAGAGGGGACGGATAGGTTGGTTCAAAAACCAAGTACGTTTTTTGTGAAAACGCAAGTAGAGACGGACGGACTAACAGATAAAAATCCATACTTGACTGAAGCATGACTGAAATGACTTTAGTGTAGGAAATTTGAATTTGAAAAAAACACAAGGCATTGATTGGCCACAGACAATCATATTATCAGCGCTCAGACGAGCTTTTTTGCCATTCCTCAATAGTTGTCCAGTGATAGACACAGTAAATTTTAAGTGTGGTGATTTCCAATGAAGTAAATAGAAATAAGTTCAGGGACGCCATACTATAGCCAGCAGCTCAGCTGAGTTTTGCTAGCATTTCTGTGTTCTTTATTCATAATCTGGTAAGATTGAAATTATTTCTTTGTATATTTTGAATATTGTTTCATGTTCGAGTGATTTGATACTGCCTTATCGAAATCTAGCCTTACAAACAAGTAGGGATTTGCTCTAGACCCCCCGCCCAAGTCAGGGTCTAGGGACAAACAATATATATATATAAACTCCAGCAAGGATTAGGAAGAACAAATCAAGTGGGGAGATCAGTTGAACATATCACCTTATCCTATCCTATGGCAAGAAGCTAATAAACATATTTCGGAATATGTAGTCTGGGAGAACTATCCTATGTGAAACCAACTTGATAAGATGTGTTGTATGGTCAGAGAGATCTGACCCTGTCTAAGTGGTGTTATTGTAAATTGTTACGTGTAGAAGTGGCTCCTTAGGTAAGGTTCTGAACCTAAACCAATACTTTATTTCAGAGCTGTGAGTTTTTTATGTTGACACCAAAAGGTGGTGTCAAATGCTGGGTAAATAATTGACAGTGAGGACCCGTGCAGTGTCGCATCTCGGCAGAACAGCATTGTATTGCCCCCAAGCACGGAGAGGTGGGGCCACCAGATTCCAGCACCAGAACTACTCTTTCGAAGTTACGTAAGCAGGCTGGTCTGCTGGATTTACACCAACTTCATAGACATAGCACCCAAAGTGAATTACTACTAAAACATCCCATTTCCTTCCATCATTAATGGACAATGTTTGGTAGGCTTAGACAGGGAGGGATGAAGCCACCCCAACAGCACATCTATTCATCGTTCTCCCAGGGAAAATAAAATTATGAACTGTAGTTAATATTAAACAAAATCGTGTGAAAATTATATACGTACACACCTTTTATTTATCATGCCATTTATTCATGCCATTCACTCATAAATTCCAAAATCGTTCATATGTTCTGGCCAAAATAAAACCTTGGTTCAGAACAAATAAATTTAAAAAAGATTTACTTTCTAAAATTTCACCAGCTGAATTTAGTTCATTGTGTTCTAAATTTTATTGATAATATTATATTATTTAATATCTGTGTGTGTGTGTTTGTATATGTCTGTCGTGAAATATTCTAATCCACATATATAAATTATTAGGTAAATATAAAGCCTAACAAATAAAATTAATAAAGAGAAGAGCAATGGGAAAATAACAGTGCTGTCACAAAGAATGTACTCGAAATCCCCCTTGTTTTCTGCTTCGTCTGCAAATTGTAACGCTTTCACGTTGATATAAAAGCTTACTGTATTATTACCCGCCTTCTTCAATGAAACGTGTGCTGCATTTCTAAGAAAAAACATTGAGACGTACTGCGTAATGACCTAAATTAATCCTAACATTAATTATACTGCGTTACCAAAACGAACGAACAGATGGACAAAAGGATAAAGAGAGAGGGGAGGGCTGAAAATCAGGAACGCATGCAACACGCGTCGCGCGATACACAAATGCTGCCATCACGCGTGTAAGTCTACATGCACTAATTTTTTTTCAGACGGAGAGTGATAAAATACACTACCCTTCCCAGAGTTAGGTTTATAAATCATAAAAAACTCTTATTAGAAAAGATAACATTAGATGGGTTTACGGTTGAAAACATAACAGTACCCAGACAGCACATCTTCGAAACAGGAGGTAGAAGAAATTGCATATTTTGAACGCAGCCACGTAGCTCCTTTAAATTTGTATTTTTGGGTTCCTTAGGGCTTGCTGACAAATAATATGTAAAACGTTACGCAAATAGTCCAGGAATTAATAAATTATACCCAAAATAAAATATTGGGGGTGCCTGACAGCATAAAATCATTTGTGCTCATAAGATTTTTTTTTAACGTGTTTGAAAAAAAAATTTACGTTACAGAAATAGCCTACCATGTAAACTCCAAATTGATTGGAGCGCAACAAATGAAAGCCTAACCACGATTGGTCGGGCTATAAATACTATCTTGGTTGTTAGGGGGAAACGGGGGAAAGGTAACATTTTTTCAAACACTTGTCGAAAACGGGGCTCATTGGTCAGACTCGCTGATATACACACTTGGGAGCGTTAGTTCGAAACCACTTGTTTAAATAAGATTGATAAAGCATCAGTGCGTTGAAGCCAGCTTATATTTGGCTAAATAAAAGCCTGGAAGATAAGCAGATGGGAATTTGTGCCAGTTTGTGCCAGAATTCATTGCTAATCAACGTATCTGTGTTTATTCGTATGAATTGTGGTAAGCTTGAACCATTCAATATCTTTTAATGAAAATTGAATGTGAATTGTTGATTTATGCCTGTATATATATGTGTAGTTCAGTGGCCAACGTGAGGTAAAGCCTGTAATGCTCCAGCCTGAACAGAGGGTGTCGGAGAGAGGTAAAACGGCATGGAATGGCCAAACAGTACACTGACACCTGGATGATTGAATAGAAAGAAATAATGCTGGAATTGCAGAGGCGTAGTAACCATTAAGAAGGGTAATACTGGAATAAAGTATTTCAAATGAAGCTGACAGTTGGCCTAATGCTCTGATCTCAATGTTTGTGCTGTGTTGTGATCAGTGTAACAAGAGAGTTTAAGTTAGTTATGAAGTAGAAGGTACATCCTTCTTGATTTCAGGGACAGTGGTCTTGATGGTACTGAGCAGCACCTGGTCAGAGCTTTGCTGAATCCAGTGTCGGACAGCATACTCCTTGGTCCTTTTAGCTATCAGTGAGGTGTCTCCAGAGCCCAGAGGAGAATTCGAGCAGAGGAGTCCTTTCCTGCCGCCATCACGCCAGATAAGCTAACTTGGCCAGCTGAGCTCAACATTATGTCCCCTCATCTTGAACTGACTTTGTAAAATTAACATTAAGAGGGGAATTTACTTGTCTTAAAATCAGGAACTGTGAACATCTCCAATACTAGTCCCTAAAGACAAACTATTGAAGTCATGATGACAAATACCAACAGAGCTTGAACAAAACAAAACCAGTATTACCTCATTTTACTACTACACAACTGACACACATAGAACATTTGTAATAATATATGTCACTACAATATTCATATTAAATACATTCTGTACATAACTTGTAATTTAAATTGATTGTGATTCCTGGTTCCCTTGTAGTTGAATCAGGACACATATTCATTCATGCCAGTAATGAATACATATTGTTATTTGAAAAGTTACGAGTGTCTTCTTTAAGATATTCTCATAGAGTGTTATATGTATGTGAGTGTCACAGTGTTGTTAAGAGTAGTGGATTAAATTAAATTGTTTATCTGTCTGTTGTTGTGACTTACACTTCATCATACACATACCCTAGACACATAACGTAGTCATCACACCATTCCAGAATAATTCTGACTGAGATATATAGATATGTGGTAGCAAGTAAGGTGATATATAATACACTACTCTTATTAGATATATATATACCTTCACAGCTGATCTCAGTCAGTACACTAAGTCCCCTATAAATATTTATAACATCCCACTTCACCACATATATTGGGGGCTCGCTCTTGGGATTTTGAATCTTTCCCTATTAAAAATATTGGGGGTAATTCACTTCAGGGAATATAAGAATTAAAAGGTATCCTTGGGTGGAATTAAATAAGGTTGAGCTCACGGTGCCTGTGTTGTCCATTAGAGATTGAATTGTTGGTTAGACATTGTATAAATTTACATAATAGACAATGGCGGACCTGGCCAAATTTCGATCTGCTGCGGTTCAGACTGCAAAAGAGTTAGGATTAGATGGGCAAGTTATGGTTGCCTATGTCACGACGGAATGTGACAAATTTATTGAACGTGAAGAAAGAAGGTTTGAAGCCGAAAGAAAGTTAGAGGCTGACAAGGAAATTAAGAAGTTACAGTTTGAAGCTGAGGCTGAGACTAAGAGGTTGCAGATTGAGGCTGAGGCTAAGAAATTGGAGGCAGAGAAAGAGAAGACAAAAGATTAGCTGCAGAAGTGAAGGAATTAGCTGCAGAAAGGGAAGAGAGGAGATTAGATGCAGAGAGGGAAGCAGAAAAGGAGGAGAACAGATTACAAAGGGAACATGAATTACGACTAAGGGAGTTTGAGTTTCAAGGCCATGCTCCTGAAAATGGTGCCAGTCCCTTTGCCTCTGATGCTACGGTTACTCAAGGAGCCTCAACCTCAGCTATGAATTTTCATTTAGATCATTTTGTTGAGAAAGACGATGATATTGAGAGCTACCTAAATAGGTATGAACTATTAGCTACCACGTATGGGTTAGAGAGAGAAAGGTGGAGCTTAAAGTTATCTCAGGGACTTCGTGGGGCAGCTTATGAAGTTTTTGCAAAAATGAGCAGAGGTGATCAGGAAAATTATGACATGCTAAAGCAGGCTCTTTTGTTAAGGTATGAAAAGAATGCAGAGTTTTACAGGAAAAAATTTAGGAATGCTAAACTACTGCCAGGTGAAACCTATCACCAGTTCTCTGCACGAATAGAGACATACTTGGAGAAATGGACTTCTCTGGGGAAAACCCAAGATCTTAAGGAAATGGTCCTTATAGAGCAACTAAGAGAGTCCATGGCTCCAGACCTGAGAAAGTTTCTCATGGAACAAGGTGCAGAGAGGCTGGGTGAGTTGCTAAATGTTGCTGAAAGGTATCAAGCAGCTCAAGCAGAGGTAACAGGTAATAAAAAGAAACAGGTGGATAACTTTAGGGCACCACCGAACTTTAATAAATTTGATCCTAAGGATCAAAATAAAGGTAAGCACCAATCTGATAGGCCACGGTATGAAAATAAAAATAAATTCCCACAATTCGATGAAAGGAAATATGATGAAAGAAAATCTTTCAACCAAGGAAAAAGGTGGTGTAAGAATTGTCAGATGGACAATCATGACACTGACCGTTGCAGAAGGAAACCTGTGTATATGGCAACCCTTCAGGTCAGGTCGACCTCAAGACAGGAGGAGGATATTATGTTGGATACCACTCCAGAAGAGATGAGGAAGGCACAGGCTGGGGATAAAACACTCAAGCCTTGTTTCAGGAAATTGTCAACTTGTCATACAACTCCAGGCAAGGGAGATTTTTACATGAAAAACAAGTTGATGTATAGGAAGACGGGAGCTAGATCCAAAGGTCACGGACAGCTGGTTCTTCCAAAAAGATATAGGACAGACTTAATAAGGAGCCTACATGTGAAACCAGATGGGGACCATGAGAAGATAGGTACCATCATTCAAAAGGTGGCTCACAATTATTATTGGCCCAAAGCAAGATGGGACATTGAAAATTTTGTAGAAAGGTGTAGCATAGCACATGAGGGAACACCCACAAGTGGGAACATGGATCAGGACCTGGACACGCCATGGGGCAAAATCAGGCCTGACAATAAAAGGAAAAATAGATTTGATAAAGTGGACCAAATGGAATGGGAAGCCCCTTTTCACGGACAAGCTTCACTTAACTGTTTTACAATGGCCACTATGCGGAGAGTGCAAAAGGATGTCTTACCCCAGGATAAGCCGAAAATCCCTCAATCGGACTTAAACAAACTGGAGGAAGAGGATGTAGCGAGGAAATCTCTCATCAAGAATTTTAAGTGGGGAGACAGCCCCAAGAGAAAAATTGGTAGCGGTCGTTTTGTGCATGAAAATTCTGGGAAGAAAAATCATCACTATAAAGCTTCGAGTGGAAGAGACCATACCGGTGCATGGAAAAATAGGTCCACACAATTAAAGGTCCATATGTAGCTTTGTTAAGAACGTGGACTGATGAAAAGGCAGAGGAAAACATTACATCTTCATACCAATATGTGAATGAGCTGACCACTCGGTTGAAAACTGGCTGGAAACTTGCCAATGAAAATTTGAAACAAGCCAGGAAGAAACATGCTGCCTATTATAACAGGAAGGCGAAGGACAGAAATTTGGCTGTGGGAGAGAAAGTACTGCTTCTTTTGCCTGGGAGTCAGAATAAGTTACAAATTGGATGGCAGGGTCCATATACAGTTTTAGAGAAGGTGTCTAGAACAAATTATAAGATAGATAAGAAGGGGAAAGAAAAAATCTATCATGTGAATCTCCTGAAGAAATATTTGGAAAGAGAACATCAGGAAGAGACACACTTGTTAACCTTGTCCATCGCCATGGAGATGAAAAAGGAACCACTTTCATCATTTGAATATCCATTACACCCCTGTGAGACAGCAGCACAGGTGAAAATCAGTACACATTTAACGAAAACTCAGAAAGAGAGAGTGCAACAGGTTCTAAATAATCATGCAGAGGTGTTAACAGACCGACCAGGGCATACAAACCTATTGGAATATGATATGAAACTAATAGACTCCACACCTGTCTGTATGAAACCATATTCGATTCCGTTTGCTAAGGAGAAAGCTTTGAAGGAAGAGATAGACTATCTATTGAAGGAAGGAATTATTTCGCACAGTGAGTCTTCGTATAGTTCCGGTGTTGTACTCTTAAGGAAGCCCTCTGGAGAACATAGACTCTGTATAGATTACAGGAGACTGAATGCTATTACAGAAGGACAGGGGGATCCATTGCCGGATACAAATCAGCTGTTTGCCAGACTAAATAAAGCTAAATATTTCTCAAAAGTGGATCTGAGTAAAGGATACTATCAGATTCCAGTAAAGCCTGAGGTTAGACCATACCTAGCTTTTAGTACATCAGAAGGACACTATGAGTTTAATAGATTGCCATTTGGATTGAAGAATGCGCCTAGTGTCTTCTCTAGAATGATGAGAAAATTATTGGATCCTCTGAATAATCCCTGTATAACAAATTTTATGGATGATATCCTTATAGCAACAGAAACATTTGAGGAACACATTGACTCTCTGAACATGCTGTTTGATCGACTTAGGGAGGCAAATTTAACAGCCCGTCCAACCAAATGTTGCGTTGGATGTAAAGAATTGGAATTTTTGGGACACACAGTTTCTCAGGGAAATATGACCCCTGACCCAAAGAATTTAGAAAAACTACAGAAAGCCCCGAGACCACAAACCAAGAAGGACGTGAGATCCTTTGTCTCATTATGTGGTTTCTACCAGAAGTATATCAAGAACTTTAATTCCATATGTGCACCGTTAACTGAATTGACACGTAAAGGACTTCCAGATCGCATTACATGGACACCACAATGTGAAATGACTTACCAAGAATTGAAGGAAAAGCTCACAAGTAAACCCATTTTGAAATTACCTGACTTAAGTCAAGAATTCATAGTAAGGACGGATGCAAGTAATATTGGGTTAGGTGCAACTCTACTACAGAAATCAGATGCATTGGATGGGGAATTAAGCCCAGTGGCATATGCTAGCAGAAAGTTGAATAAAGCTAAAATCAACTACTCAACTAGCGAAAAAGAATGTCTTGCAGTAATATGGGCAATAAAGAAATTCAATATTTATCTATATGGGAAGGCATTTAAGTTGCAAACAGATCACAAACCTTTATCGTTTTTAGCACAGGCTAAGCATGAGAACTCTAGGTTACTCCGATGGTCTTTGCTTCTGGCTCCATATAATTTTAGCATTGAGTATATATCTGGAAAAACCAATTTGGGAGCGGATTTTTTTAAGCCGCCATCCGTGTGATGAGAATCACCGTAAACCCCAGAAATAATAATAAATTTCTCTATGTGTATATAGAATAAAGGACTGACATATAATGTCTGTTTTAAGAGGGGAGGTGTCGTGAAATATTCTAATCCACATATATAAATTATTAGGTAAATATAAAGCCTAACAAATAAATTAATAAAGAGAAGAGCAATGGGAAAATAACAGTGCTGTCACAAAGAATGTACTCGAAATCCCCTTGTTTTCTGCTTCGTCTGCAAATTGTAACGCTTTCACGTTGATATAAAAGCTTACTGTATTATTACCCGCCTTCTTCAATGAAACGTGTGCTGCATTTCTAAGAAAAACATTGAGACGTACTGCGTAATGACCTAAATTAATCCTAACATTAATTATACTGCGTTACCAAAACGAACGAACAGATGGACAAAAGGATAAAGAGAGAGGGGAGGGCTGAAAATCAGGAACGCATGCAACACGCGTCGCGCGATACACAAATGCTGCCATCACGCGTGTAAGTCTACATGCACTAATTTTTTTTCAGACGGACAGTGATAAAATACACTACCCTTTCCCAGAGTTAGGTTTATAAATCATAAAAAAAACTCTTATTAGAAAAGATAACATTAGATGGGTTTACGGTTGAAAACATAACAGTACCCAGACAGCACATCTTCGAAACAGGAGGTAGAAGAAATTGCATATTTTGAACGCAGCCACGTAGCTCCTTTAAATTTGTATTTTTGGGTTCCTTAGGGCTTGCTGACAAATAATATGTAAAACGTTACGCAAATAGTCCAGGAATTAATAAATTATACCCAAAATAAAATATTGGGGGTGCCTGACAGCATAAAATCATTTCTGCTCATAAGATTTTTTTTTAACGTGTTTGAAAAAAAATTTACGTTACAGAAATAGCCTACCATGTAAACTCCAAATTGATTGGAGCGCAACAAATGAAAGCCTAACCACGATTGGTCGGGCTATAAATACTATCTTGGTTGTTAGGGGAAACGGGGAAAGGTAACATTTTTTCAAACACTTGTCGAAACGGGGCTCATTGGTCAGACTCGCTGATATACACACTTGGGAGCGTTAGTTCGAAACCACTTGTTTAAATAAGATTGATAAAGCATCAGTGCGTTGAAGCCAGCTTATATTTGGCTAAATAAAAGCCTGGAAGATAAGCAGATGGGAATTTGTGCCAGTTTGTGCCAGAATTCATTGCTAATCAACGTATCTGTGTTTATTCGTATGAATTGTGGTAAGCTTGAACCATTCAATATCTTTTAATGAAAATTGAATGTGAATTGTTGATTTATGCCTGTATATATATGTGTAGTTCAGTGGCCAACGTGAGGTAAAGCCTGTAATGCTCCAGCCTGAACAGAGGGTGTCGGAGAGAAGTAAAACGGCATGGAATGGCCAAACAGTACACTGACACCTGGATGATTGAATAGAAAGAAATAATGCTGGAATTGCAGAGGCGTAGTAACCATTAAGAAGGGTAATACTGGAATAAAGTATTTCAAATGAAGCTGACAGTTGGCCTAATGCTCTGAACTCAATGTTTGTGCTGTGTTGTGATCAGTGTAACAAGAGAGTTTAAGTTAGTTATGAAGTAGAAGGTACATCCTTCTTGATTTCAGGGACAGTGGTCTTGATGGTACTGAGCAGCACCTGGTCAGAGCTTTGCTGAATCCAGTGTCGGACAGCATACTCCTTGGTCCTTTTAGCTATCAGTGAGGTGTCTCCAGAGCCCAGAGGAGAATTCGAGCAGAGGAGTCCTTTCCTGCCGCCATCACGCCAGATAAGCTAACTTGGCCAGCTGAGCTCAACATTATGTCCCCTCATCTTGAACTGACTTTGTAAAATTAACATTAAGAGGGGAATTTACTTGTCTTAAAATCAGGAACTGTGAACATCTCCAATACTAGTCCCTAAAGACAAACTATTGAAGTCATGATGACAAATACCAACAGAGCGGTGATATATAATACACTACTCTTATTAGATATATATATACCTTCACAGCTGATCTCAGTCAGTACACTAAGTCCCCTATAAATATTTATAACATCCCACTTCACCACAATGTCAATACAACACATTACATTAAGTACCCTAGATTTTAACGTAGCCACATTCATTAGAAAAAAAGATAGGTGTGAGGTCGTAGTGGTAGCAAGAAAGGCCTTCTGAAAATTCACAGCTACATTTTATCTCAGGAGCCTTCACAGCTGACCTCATACATCACACTTAGTAATATCACCATCATACAATACCATCAAAACCACTACAACTAAATCAGACCAAAAAGTCTTTTCTTTATATGAACATGTTACGTAATATAACCGACCGAACCTAAACGAGGCAACATTTTATTTTTTAGAAAAAGAAATGATCTAAGCTTTATATTTGTTTGAAACAGAGTTTTCAATAATTTCTCCGTAAGTTAAGACACTGAAAAGATTCAACCTACCTTTACAATAGCCAATATTCACGAGCCCCTTTTAGCTTCCGGGGTCTCTAGTGAGACAGAGTAAAAATAGGTCTAGACATGTTGCAGAAGGCGACTTATATGAGGTTGTGCCTGAGATATGAGGTTGTGCCTGAGACTGACAACCTCAATTTGTAAAACTAATTGCTTCAGAAACGTCTGCAAGATCATATGAATGCTTGGCTCAGGCTTCCTGTAAGAGGGAACCAGTTACAGTTGTGGCATTATGCTCTATTGGGGGCAAGAAGGAACATTATTTATATAATGAAATTCACAGCTTGACCAAAAAGCCATAAAGCTATCAAATTACATTTACATGCAAATGGAACCTAAAGAGCCACATTACAGAAGCGTTGTCAAAAATTACTAAGCTCCGGAAGCGATGCAGGTTGAAGAGCAAAAATATTCGTAGGACAGTTTGAAATTGTGCATGCAACTATTAAAATGTTAAGAGTTTATCTCGAGCTGTATGTGTTCGTTAACCTATACTAATGCTTCATTGGCTTAATCATTTCATTAACAAATTCAGTCGTAATATACATAATGTTATATGGAAACGTAATGTTGCATGCTAGTAAAGTGAAGAGGATGTTTTAGTCACAGGAGCAGTACTTATCTCTACTCAAAGGCAGTGTCTGTTCAGATAGTTTTGTGTGTTCTTCTGTACTGTTTACAGTCAACGTTTCAGCGAATAAGAATTACATTTGTGAAATATTATTGAATTATGTCATGTCTAACAACTTTTCTTGTTTAGTAGTTTACACAACATCTCTCGCATATTGTCACGAAGTGGATTTATGTTTTTAGTTTGTCTGAGTATAAAGACAAGACACTAGTTATGAGAAAGTCTGAGAAGATAGATTTTGTATGAGAAATGACAGTGAATGTGGAAAGATGAGACTTATAGCTTCGAGGGTAAGAACTGAGATTGACTTTCCCTCGTCACTTGTGACTTAATTACTAACTACTGTCTCACCACCTCTGACTACCATAAAGGAGATAAGGTTTCACTAAAGTCCACAGACACAACTATACAGACAAGCATATAAGTACAGTATAGTTATAGAGAAACTGATCCAGTGTACATTTTATAGTTTATTAAACAACAAAATCAATAACACAGCAAAATAAATAACGTGAGAGGTCGCACAAACCTGAAACAGAACAATTAAAATGACAGACACTTATAAACCAACAATTTCGCTCTCTCGTTCAACCTGTATGGAAAAAAAAATTAAGGATTAAACAAAACCTATTTGGTGGGGTCTCTAACTTAAGAGCCGCCTCTCCTAACTATCCTATTTTTATTAACTCTAACACACTGTCCTGCTGCAGACGTATACCTAAATGTCTACACAGTCTTAATGCACTCTATGATGTCCTACACAGCTAACAAATGTACCACAAGCACTGATCCACTAACTGATTTTTTCAGTGCTAACTCAGAAGCTGTCCTCTAAGTCCTTCTATCTGACTCTCTAACTTCTCACTCTCCTCTGCGTCAGTTCGGTGTCTCTCTGACACTACCGTCTTCTACTGAGGGGCGTCTCCGTCACTCCCCTCCTTTCATTAGCATTCGGAAAGGAATGAGTTCCCTTTCTCCTTTCTTGACTACTGCAGCTGATGACTTTGGTATTAAGAACGAGGTATTTGACTCGGGATGTAGATGCTTCACTGCTGATTAAACTTCTTTCAATTGTCCAGTTACCCCTCTTCGGGCTTGGGCGTACGGCTTTATTATGCCGGTTTTATATAAGAACAAGGCAACGCTGCCTATTGGGTGTGCTGTAACGAGCTAAGAGCTCCTGATTTAAGAACCCGTTCCCGCTGAGGCCTGTGCCCTTACTGCAAGGGAACGTCTCCTTTCTTTCGCAAGCTAAAATTCCCCGGTATAGGTTCCCGGCCTTACTTCTTAAGGACTGACCCGGAAAGGTATCATTTAACACAATATATATATAAATATACACCATCTATGTAATATTAAATCCCAACTCAACCCTTTGTCTACTGACTCCAAGACAAATAACACAAGTAATTAAATACACCAACCACCCGCGTATATACACTTTACTTTATCAATAATCACATTGAGGTTATACGCCCCTCATAATTACGTTAATACAGAGCTACCGTTTATCTAACCACTAAACCTAACGCAGTTAAATTATCTCACAAAGCCGCTACACACATCCTAGATACTGCAAGCTTATACATAAAAAAATTATAGACACAACTTTCACTACACTCTATAGTTTAGTATAATTAAGTAATTGATGGCACTTCCTGACAAATGAAAATTAAACTAAATCCCCGAAGAAAGTTAAGTCTAACGTGCTAAGCTCTTGTATGAGAAAAAAAAAACTTTCTACCACGTTAATTAAGTTATACACATACCCACTATCGAATTTCTCTCGTAGAGCAGACGATATATAAACTGGCGCTTTCGTCACGGCTGAATTTCTTGGGAGCAGAGAGCGCTACCAGATTTAGATACTAAATATTTAGTCTTAATTCTGATGCAATAATAGACGCGCGGTGATTCATCGCGTTAGCGTCTCTCTAGCCGAAATCCGCTTTCGGCTGACCTTTGACCACTATTATTTCTGCACATAAATTAAATCTGACCTCGGGCAATGATATCTTAACTAACTTATGACTCATATTTCATAAACGAATGCGCAAAATTATTTCCAGCTCCCATGCCGATTTACTATGTAACATTAAGTAATCGTCTGACCGGCTGCTCAGCGGAATAATATCATTGGTTCCGCGTACCTGGATCGTGTTTTTCCCCCCATCCCTACAATTAAACCGGGTAGGTGCGGGTTTTCCGGTTTTCTCCCAACGTCAGAAAAATAAACCCATCCTAATAATTATGAACTCAAACACCTAATAAAATAAATGAACGCAATTAATTACAGAGAAAAGAAGACTGGGGCGAATTGAAAATAAAATCCTAGTAACTCCTCATAAATGAACGCAAAAAATTACATGGAGAAGAAGTCTGGGGCCCGTTGAAAATAGAAATACAGTAACCCTTCACACTACTCCCCCTTCTAGGTCGGGCCTCCGGCCTTACTACTGTAATTTTCCTTTTTGTACTGGTCCATATCTATGTCCGAAGTGCTGCCTGTCGCTACCTCTTCCTCTTCAGTGTTCTCTTCAGGAGCTAGGTGCCGGCTTAATGTATCTTCTCAATCCAGTGACAAATTCTACCCTTAAACTATTCACTCGTGAAATCTATTTCTTATACCTTATTTCTCATTTATTTACCACTTTTTCTGTTCTATTCAGATGGGACCAAATTCTTCTCAAATACCTATCTAAATTTATGACATTTAAGTAATCAGCTCCCACATTATCCTCTCCCAGGATGTATTGTACCAAAAATGAGTACATGCTTAACAATAAAGCCCATCTCATGATTTTTGCATTATTGTGTTTGTTGGCGCCCAAAAACGCCAAGGGGGCGTGTTCGTTTTGCACTACAAACGTAACCCCGTATAGATATTCGTGATGTTTGCGAATCCCTGAGAGTAATGCAATGCACTCCCGTTCTATTGTCGAATAATTAATTTTAGCCGCGTTTAGCTTCCTACTAGCGTAAGAAATTGGGAACAACAGTCCTGCTGAGTTTCGTCTGCTTGCAATAAAGTGGATCCAATTCCGATGGCACTTTGCGTCCACTCTTAACACAAAAGATTTCGTTATGTCTGGAAGCCGTAGTATGGGATAACTTGTCAGCCGCTCCTTAAGAGTGGTGTACGCTCCCTCGCATTCAGTTGTCCATCGAACTTTTTCCGGTTGACCTTTCCGAGTGAGGTCAGTTAACGGCCCCGTTAGGCTATTAAAGTTAGGAATAAATTTCTGGTAGTAGGCACACAGAGAGATAAAGGATCTCGTGTCTTTTTTCGTGATGGGGCGAGCTGTGTTTCGGATTTTGTCTACGTTTTTGGTCCGCGGCCACATGCATCCATGAGCGATAGTGTGTCCTACAAAATCTAGGGTGTGGAAGACGAGTAAACTCTTACTCGGGCGGGCGATAAGTCCCGCCTCCTTCAACCTACCGAGGAGCAAGGCGACAGTTGCTACATGTTTCTCCTCCGTGTCTGTTGCGATTAGTATATCGTCCATACAATTATGAATGTGAGGGTTTTGCAACGGCCCTTATAGCTTCCTCATCATTCGTGTGAAGGCACCAGGGGCATTATGTAGTCCAAAAGGCATGACGTTAAAAGTATAGTGCCCTTCACTAGTGCTAAAGGCCAACATCGGCCTGACGTCCTCTTTCACCGGAATCTGATAATAGCTTTTACTCAAGTCTATTTTGGAAAAGATTTTAGCTTTACTCAGTTTGGAAAACAGTTCTGCTAGACTTGGGAGGGCTTCCGGTTGAAATTCCGTCACTGTGTTGAGCAAGCGATAGTCAATGCACAGCCTTGTTTCGCAATTAGGTTTTTGTAACAGGACCACGCTTGAACTGTATGGGGACGTGGTTTCCGAAATAATGTTGGCTGCCAGCAGTTTTTCTATTTCCTCCCGTAACGCAGCAGCTTTGGCGTACGGGAGCGGATATATTGTGGTCCGTACCGGTGCGTCGTTTTTCAGTTTCATATCATACTCCAGGAGATGAGTAAGTCCGGACTTATCCGTTAAAACATCTGTATATTGTTCTAATGCCGCTCCGAGTTTTGGCGCCGCTAATTCTGAAAGAGTGTCCCCAAATTTCACGTCTCGGTACGACTCTTTCTGTTGCAAGAGGTACTCCCAGTAATTCTCTGTGTCGTCCTCTTCCTCAATAGCTACTGCCAGCGCTAATAAGTGGTCTTAAGACGGTGGGGCCCGTTCTAAAAATTTCTTAAGGAGATTTACATGGTATATCTTCTTTTTCCCTCTGATAGAGATCTGATAGTTGGTGTTAGAAATTTTATCTAAGACTTCGAATGACCCTTGCCATCCAATGCGCAGTTTGTTGTCCCCCGTGGGAAGTAACAACAAGACCTTCTCCTCGGCCTGGCGTTCTCTTTCCTTGGCCATCTTGTTGTATCTCTGCGCCTGTTTTGCGCGAGCCTTACGGAGGTTATCTTAGGCCAACTTGCAGCCCAACTGTAGCCGTTCCTTGAGCTCTTCAACATATTTAGAGGCCAACACCGTTGTCTCATCGGCCCTCTGATCGGTAAACGACCTGAACAACGCCTCCAATGGGCCCTTGATTGGTCGACCAAATAATAAGGTGGCTGGCGGCAAGACGGTAGAAGCTTGTGGGACTTTGCGATAAGCAAACAGTGCTGCGGGAAGAAAAAGGTCCCAAACCTCTGGCCGCTCCTGTCCCAACTTGCGCAGCATCACCATCAGGCGTCCATTGAACCGCTCCACGAGTCCATTTCCGGCCGGGTTTTATGGACTGGTATGTATGTGCTGGGCCCTGAGAATCTTGAAGATCTCCTCCATCAACAAGCTGCGAAATTGGGATCCATTATCGGTCAACACTTGCTGAGGGAACCCCAGTCTCGTTAAGATTTGCAGCAAGGCTTCTGCGAATTGCTTCGAGTCGGTGACAGCCAGGGGGACTGCCTCTGCCCACATGGTGCACACATCGACTAACGTCAGAATGAACCTGTTCCGTCGCTTAGTTCTTTCTAATGTGCCTACTATGTCAACCGCCACTCGTTCGAATGGGGTACCCACGATGGGCATCTCTCCCAATGGAACTGTGGGGGTCCAGTGTTTGGGTGCCACTCTCTGACACTGCGCACAAGATTTTACAAATCTTATGATGTCAGGCGTCATTCCCGGCCAATAATAATTGGGCCGATATTCTATGTATGATGGCCCCTTGCCCCATATGTCCACTAAATAGAAGCGCATGCCCTATTTCTAAAATTTGCGGCCTATACTTGGCTGGCACTACCAGTTGGTTATGATCCTGCTCTTTTCCTCCTTCCCTTCGATAAATCAGCCCTTCTTTGGTAAGGAAATTCCCTTTTTGTTTGGGGTCCTTAGACGTGGGCAATTTCTTAAAACAGGCCTCCAATGTCGGATCCTGTTGTTGGGCCTCCTTGAATTCCTTAGGCAACTGGTTTTTGTGGGCCTCACCTTCCCGTTCCTTCCTGGCTCGTTCTCTAGTATCCACTGTGGCTACTATTTCCGGTTCCTTAGGGTCCCCTAGGTACACATCATCATCATCAGTTGCCATCTCCACAACGAAGGTTGGCTGTAATGGATCTCCAACGTCTTCTGTCTCTTGTCTTGATGGTGCACTCTGATAGACTCTTTCCTGTCCATCTCTTGATGTTGTCTTCCCACTTATAGCGCTGTCTTCCCCTTGCACATTTGCCTTCAACTCTCCCTTCTGTTATGGTCTTCTGCAAGGTGTTATGCCTTTTTATGTGGCCAAAGTATTTTAGCTGTCGAACTTTGACCTCCCTCATTAGTTCTCTTTTCATACCTAGATTTTCTAGGACCTCCTTATTTGTTTTCATCTCTTTCCATGAGATACGCTCCATTCTTCTATATATCCACATTTCAAGAGCCTCAATTCTTTCTTCCAACTGCTTATTCATCGTCCATGTTTCTGCACCATACAGAAATGCAGGATATATATAACACTTTATGATTCTCAGTTTTAATTTGTGAGATAACTGTTTGGATGTCAGTATATGTTTCATGTTGTTGAATGTAGCTTTGGCCATTCCTATTCTCTTCTTGATTTCTGTTTCACATCTGCCATCTTCTGTTATTATATGACCGAGATATATACGTAGCTCTTGACTTGTTCCAGGATTTCCCCATTTACGCTTATCTTTAATGTGGGTTTATCGTCTGTTTTGCTAATTATCATAGTTTTTGTTTTCTCAATATTAATGTCGAGTCCATATTCATGACTTATACTGTTCACTTGCTTCACTAGTTCCTGTAACTCCTGTTCGCTTTCAGCTAACAACACGGTATCATCTGCATATCTAAGGTTGTTTATTGACCTTCCACTGATGTTCAGTCCTGGTATTTCCTGTATCTGTTTGAAAATTTTTTCGGTGTATAAATTAAATAGGCAGGGGGACAGCACACAACCTTGTTTGACACCTCTTTTTATGTCTATGTATGGTGAATAATTCCTTCCAGTTCTTACTGTGGCAGTTTGCTCCCAATAAAGGTTACTGAGTATTCTTATATCTTTTCCATCAATACCTATGTCTTCGAGGCATTCAATTATTTTCTCATGATGGACTCTGTCAAAAGCCTTCTTATAGTCAATGAAGCACATATACATACTTTTTTGGACCTCTGTATATTTTTCTGCTAATATTCTAAGGCAAAATATTGCCTCTCTTGTTCCACTGTTCCGTCTAAAACCAAACTGTTCTTCCTGGATTTCGCTATCTACTTTACTTTTTATTCTTTCCTGTATGATTTTGAGCAGTATCTTAATTGCATGACTCATCAGGCTGATTGTTCTGAAGTCTGAACATTCTGTTGCATTTGGTTTTTTGGGCAATGTTATAAAAACTGATGTCTTCATGTCGTGTGGTATATATCCTGTATTGTATACATCATTGCATATTTCTGTGATTGTATCTATACCAAAGCTCTCCAGAGCTTCTATCATTTCAATTTTTATGTTATCCATGCCTGCTGATTTTCCTTTTTGTATCATATGAATGGCATTCTCTACTTCTGATCTGAGAATGTTTGGGCCTTCATTAGAATCTGGTGATGGTTTTTTACCTCTGTTGTCCTCGAATAATTCTTTTACGTATTCTGCCCATCTGTTTGATATGTCTTTCTCATCAAGTAATATTACACCATTTTTGTTCTTGATACAGCTTCCTCCTTGTGCAAACCGTGACCGATTTGATAATTTCTTTATTTCTTCATGCATATCTCTTGTCCTGTGTTTTGCTTCCAAGTCTTCTATTTCCTTGCATTTTGTTTCTATCCACCGTTCTTTTGCTTCTCTACACATAGTACGTATGTCATTGTCTATTGTTTTATATTCTGGAGTGTTTTTTGCTTTCTTTCTTTCGGTCATTTTATTCAAGATGTCATCTGTCATCCAAATTTGATTTTTCTTAGACTCCTTTTTAGGTAAATTTGCATTTGCTGATTGTATGCTTGTTTTTAAGCATTCCCATTTTGCGGTTGCTTTTTCTTCTGAATTTTCTCTTCTATACTGCTCCATGCTTTCTGTCAATAACTGTTGATATTTATTTTTGACGTCGATTAAATATTTCTGTTTTATATCTGGTTGTTTCAGCGCTGATATTTCTATCTGGGGTTTCTCCTGTCTTCTGTTTCCTGCTCTTTTCAGCTTTATATTTACTTTGATGACGACTGGATTGTGATCTGAATTTAAAGCCATATTTACACATACCGACATCCTAATATTACATATTTACACATACCGACATCCTAAAATGACCTCATACAGGGGCCCCTCCATTACTGCCGCCTTGATCGTGCCCCTGACATATTTGGACACTATCTCGATCTGCGCTACTGGGAGTTGCATCGGAGCATCTCCTCTCAACACCGCACAAATCTGCACAAATTCTCTAGTCATCTGTTCTGGCTTCACTAAATGATGGCCCAAAAGACATTCAAAACTCAATCCTGTATCATACAGACACTCATTTTCAACCCCATTTACCGTTACCATTCCCCTCGTGGAAGGTCGGACACCTCCAGTCTGAGAGTCCCTCTCCTTCTCCAAGTCCTGTGTAAGAGTCTGCAAACATGTACTCTCTTCAGTGGGGTTTTCCCGGCTTGCACCTGGTCTCCACTGCGAGCTATAGTTACTTCTGCCGCCCCACGGCCGACCAGGTGCCTAATTCCGGGCAGTGTCCCTTCTTGGCTCGTCCCGTTTATTATGCTGGTTGGGTGGCCTCGCGGAGATAAAAGTAGGTGAAAAGGGCTCTCTGAGGTTTTGCCCGTTCGTTGGCTTGCTGGGAGAGGCGTTGTTTCCTCTGGGTGGCGGGTCGGGATTTTTCCGTTTCTGGCCCAGTATTTCGGCCTGTGCCGTCTGGAACCTTTCAGCAAATACGATAATCTGGTCGAGTTGCTGGGCGTATCATCAACCTCAGGCTACAGTGGTACTTGTACCACAGCAGGCGGGCTTTACGCAGAGTTACTCTACCGAAGATCAGGCAACTTACCTTTCCCAAGAGATTGAGGATGCGTTTCAAGATAAGAAACTGGTACTAGCAGCATGGATAGATCTAAGGAAAGCATTTGACAAGGTTTGGAAATAAGGGCTTCTGAAGAAATTGAGAAACTGTAGAGTGAAGGGTAGGATGTACAAATGGGTGAAAGCATACTTGCATAACAGAAGAGCCCGAGTACAGCTAGATGGCCTCAAGAATAAGAAAATTCTACTGCGTCATGGCGGCCCTCAGGGAGGGGTTCTGTCCCCCACACTTTTCCTACTCTACATCAACGACCTGGTTGCTGAACTACCACACAGAATGAAAGTGGCAATGTACGCTGATGACCTGGTAATATGGTGCACAGATAAGCGTGCAACAGTGGCAACCAAACTGCTACAAAGAGCTATAGATGACTTAACCTCGTGGGCAAATAGATGGTGTGTCAGCATCAACACAATCAAGTGCAGCACTACGCTCTCCACCCTCTCTCCCAAACAAAAAGCTGGTGTCATCAAGATAAATGAAGCGCTCCTGAGAGAAGATAAACAACCCACCTATCTCGGAGTTACATTCGATGATAGGCTGACATGGAAGCAGCACATCAACAAGGCAGCAACAAAGGCCAGGAGGAAGTTAACCATCCTGAGAAAACTAAGTGGAACCACATGGGGAGCCAGCGGGAAAATACTTAGTAAAGTTTACCAGCAGGGCATACGACCACACCTGGAATATGGATCAGCTGCGTGGTGTCCAGCATCAAACACCACATTACAAGAGCTAGATAAGGTGCAAAACCAGGCGCTTAGGGTCATCACGGGGGCAATTAAATCAACGCCTATAGTGGAGATGGAGAAAATGGGGAGGATACAAGCACTGCGAGAACGCAGAGACTCGAAAGTGCTAACACAGGCAGAAAAGTTCCTCTGCATGCCAAGCAATCCAATGAAGGGCAGATTCCAAAACCTAGCAATGGGGCGATTGAAAAGAAGCAGCTTCATCCACCAGGCCAAACGATTTCGTAGACAAACCTCAGACCTGCCTGAAGTTGACAGCCCCCTAAAGTCTGTGCCAGAACAAACCCCTTGGAGAGAAGAGCCTGGACTACCAATACACATCCAGACAAAAGTGAAAGGAATATTCGACAGGGATGAACAGAACAGCGTGCAACGTAGGACAGTCACTCTGAGTTTCCTGGAAGATGAATACCCACAGGACCTCTGGGTCCGAGTATACACGGATGGGTCAGCACAGAATGAAGTCAAGAATGGAGAAGCAGGAGTGTACATAGAATACCCAAACAACACTAGGGATACGGTCAGAGTACCAACGGGGAAATTCTGTAACAACTATGATGCAGAAGTCCAGACAATCAAGGTGGCAACTGAGAAACTACTGAACACCAATCTCGGTCCACAGCCTGTAGTATTCCTGACAGATACAAGATCAGCACTCCAAGCACTTCAGTCCAGAAAATTGCCAGGTATACAAGCCCTACTTTCTGAACTGTGCAACCAGTGCAGGGTCGCCATGCAGTGGATACCGTCTCATTGTGGAATACCAGGAAACGAGAGAGCAGACCGACTGGCTAAAGAAGGTGCTGCAGACGAGCAACCGGAAGTGCCAGTTACGTACCATCAGAAGAAAAAGATGATCAAATCAATCAGAAAGCCACCAACACCAAAGCAGGATGAGTACCAAGCTATGAACAGATCAGAACAAATTGTCATTCTGCGCCTCAGAACAGGACACAACCGACTCCGCAGCCACATGTATACAAAATTCAAGATTGGCAATTCAGCCATGTGTACAAGTGGACAGGCACCCCAGACTGCGGAGCACGTACTTCAAGATTGCCCCGAATATGATATATTGAGGCAAACCCACTGGCCCAGAGAAACAAAACTGGAAGCAAAACTATACGGACCTCTGTATGAACTACAAAAGACAGTGAAGTTTATACAAGAAACAACATTGCAGATATAGACAATATATTTCAAGCGAACGAAAGAAGAAAACGAAGAACAGCATAAACACTAAATTAAAAATATATGAGAGCTGCGTAATTTCTGTACTTCTGTGCAGTGCAGAATGCTAGAGAGTAACAGAAAAGGACATGTCAAAATTATCCTCTTTCCACACAACCTTCCTAGGGAAAATTCTTCGAGCTTTCTGGCTGAACACCATCACTAATCAAGAACTGCTAACTCGGAGCCACCAAGAAGGTATGCACGGGTAGACGATGGAATTGGGCTGGGCTGATCCTCAGAAGTGACACCTGATACCATCACCAGAACTGCCATGCTATGGACTACAGCAGGAAAGAGAAAGCAAGGAGGGCCAAAAGCCAAACTAAAAATCAAAATCAAAGTAACATTGAAATAAAAAGCTACAGTGATGGCAACATGAACTTCAGAGGCTCACAACTTAGGTCCCGATCAACGGCTGTTATTGTATTTGGAGCCATAGGTTGGATGATCCGAAATTCAACTCAGTGAAAACGTGAAGAAAAAAACCAGTACTTCTTTTATGGTTTTTTTTTCCTAATCAGTAATACATTACGTCGTAAATTTGTAAGCGATACTGCGATATACTGATTAATGTTAACTAACGATCCACTTTTTTTTACTGCAATAGTATGGGTGGACAATTTATTTCTTAATTTTCAGTGCATTGTGTAAAAACAATAAAAGTTGTTTCTTTACTTGTTTTATAATGTTACATCATAACTGAATATTAGTTTTGCAATAAGGTAAATTCATCTGAAAAAAAATTTCTTTTACAACCTCAAACATTTCATGCAAAGTCCACATTAAATTAATTTTTACCAGACTGTGGTTGTAACAAAAGATGCTGATTTAGTTTTTTTGAAGAAACACATTGATTTTATCAATAAATTATATTTTAAAAAAACAACAGAAAAACATTGGATTTGCTATCACAATCATCACTTGTGTAATGTATATTCACGACATGCTTCAAAGGACGGTCGGAGAAAGGACGTTGAAATTTAGATATAAAATATAATTCTCTTTAAAAACAGCATAATGTTGCTTGGTATTTGACTTAAGTCTTAAGTGAAATCGTTCATAGATATTAAACTTGTTTTACTGAAATTCTATGGTAATGTTAAAGCCATATTTACTGAGAGTCTAAAGGTACGCAAGGGGAAAAAAAAAGAAGCTGAAGGCTATCACCACAAGGGTACGTCATCCCCTTAGTCAAATATAACGGGTTGATGCTACCACTATTGAGTAAGTAATACTGCTTTTGAGTGAGTAATACTGCTTAGACACATACTGGCACTTACATTAGACACCTGTTTCTCGACGAGTATGCTGGGCAGTGGGATACACGCGCTTGTCCGCAGTTTAATTTATGCCCCACGAAATAGCGGAGGTGCACCGTCACTTTTCAGGACAACCAATGAGGAACGCTGTTGAAAATCTGTTTCACGTGGCGCCTCTTTATCCGTCGCGTGGTCATTAAAATATATTGATTGTGGATGGAGAAACTGCATGCTATTTTTTAACTAGTGTGACAGCCTGGTCGCTGTATCATGAATCATATTATGTGGCAATGTCTGCCCAGGTCCTTTTACCTCTTTAGTTAGCATTGACATGCTGCATAATCATAACAGACACACACACACAGCAAGCGATGACATGACGCCATAGTAAATGAAATACTATTTATTTACATATGAGTGGATCATTGCTGTCTGCTCTGACCTCCCCATCTGGTCCATCATATAATTATATAATATGTAAGTTCTTCCTTAATATTTATTCCTTTCCTCACTCTCTCTCTCTCTCGTTCGGTGTTATATCTACACCTTATGACCGTCAACCATCAATGATCATTCAGGTGCTATAGTCTCTACTTCTGTTTTTTCTTCCTAACAGTTTCCTACTTTATTGTTACATATCATCTCAGTGTTCAGGTTATCTATTGATGGAACCGGACCTCTCCGGGGTTGTTACTTTCCCTTTCATCACTGAAGAATAGGACTACTGTCTATGTATGTATCAGATTTCTCTCTACGTACCTTTTCCCTTTCTGAATAAAATCTAACCCACACCGTTTCTCCTTCTAGACAAGAATTCTCACTATTCAATATTTCGGGTTAATCATTACCCTAAACCACTTCTTGTCCGTGAAATATTCATCACCTAAACTACTTGAATACTGCCTTCAACATGGCTTCTAGCGTACGTGCCATCTGCACACTACCCACGCCTCTGGACTGCTGCTGAGAAAAGCGTGCTTCACTGGATTATCGTTCACCCCTTTCATGCGCATTATTGTTCGCGCATCCTCTTTTTGTACTCTTTCTGAACTTTCCTATATCTGATTCTCATGCATGATTCGTTCCCTTACTGCCATATTATCTCCTTATCTCGCCAAAAAATAAATTATTTATCCGTAGGGGAAAAAATTTATTTTAATGACTGTACCAACCATTATTGTACTTAACTATGTATCAAAACAAAAACAACAAAAAATATCCTTAGCAATGTGCTGTTACAACCCTAGCTCAGCACATTACCATCTGCTCATGTTACATGATTTCAAATACATACTTTTGACATGTAATACATTCCACTTCCTTAGTGGTCTTCATTTTTTTTTTCATATCACTTAACATGTCATTATTTTCTTATGTTGCAACATATCATAACAAAACTGAGGAATTACTCTTATCCCGTCACTTTTCTTAAGTGACCTTTCCTCTTTACATTTATGACTGTTCTTAACCCTTGTCTTTCTCACTCGCATTCTACCAACTCTTTACATATCCATACAAAGTTTATTTCCTTACAATAATCAGGTCACTCCTATTGTCATACATGTAAACTCATCATATTGTATTCTTTTCCGTCACCACACACCTGGTGTGAATTGTTTGGCCTTTTTCTTCTCTCATATAAAGCCCAAACATGTTGTCTGTTGTGTCTTGATATACATATACATAATTCATGATGACGTGAGCCATTTACTGTCATGGCAACACTGAATTGCCATCTTCCTGTACACCCTTTTTTAACTAGACCTATGACCATAGTATCCTACGCGGAAATATTTGAAACTTCTTAGGTCTACCCATCTTAAACCATTTTGTCGTTTTTACCTACTTGCGTGTTTTTCTGCTGCTGACCTGTCCCTTGACTTCTGATGCGTGATGCCATATGATGATGGATGGTATCCGCATGTCTGGTTTTGTGTAGTGTGCAGATGTGTTCAGTCAAACAATGTTCATACAAAAATAACAGGGCAATCCACATAGAACGTCAGTAAACTCACGACGTATAAAGTCAATGATTCTTGTAACAGCCGTTGACGTTTTTCTTCATTATTTATTGTGGACGCCACAGTGACAAAATGGTTACGCGAATATGTAGGCACATCAAACAGTCATTATCACAGCAACATTCAATACAGCAATAGACGGTAGACAGCATTACAATGATGAGTCAGATGCATGTTATATTTCATAGCGCTGTAAATGTAGTCAGGTGAAAAACTCCATCCTTTTCTATAACAGCCAGGAGATAACCAGATGTATGAGATCAGTTCACTCTCCTTAGTCTGACTTCAGCAAGACAGACACGTCTGCCGAAGTATAAATAATGTCCTCAAAATATCCTCTAGTAATAATGTATTATTCCAAAACCATTTCCTTTAACACTATATCATAAAATTTCTTTTCACATTCATACAACTAATCCTTACACAACATC
>JAMPIV010013763.1:0-118332 GCA_024509875.1 Oreohelix idahoensis | reverse complement strand
ATCCAACACAAAGAATAATTCTTCCCTTTACTAAGCAAATGGAAAGGAGGGGGGTTTTAAACAGAGTTAACCAAATTATCAAACTCCCCCTTAAAGGTAACCAATAAAACAATGCTGGAAATACAGTAAAATTATATTCTAGGCAAGAAAGTTAACTCCAGGAGTTACAAAAGAAAAAGATTAAATTTCCTGTCCATTCATGCCACACGCGCTGAGGATCCAACTCATATACCTCACACACATACCGAATGCAGCCTCAGACGAGCCATAAAAGTATATAAAAACAGCAAGTAGTCTTCTGAGATATGAACTGTCCAGTCCTACGATGTCCCGCCCCAGTTGTTTGCGAGGTTTTGTTAGGTAAACAAATATTCTCAACTTATCGCAAGACTTGAAGACTAAGAGTTCTTGAGTTTTTTTTTATATAAAAAGGAGTCTATGGCGATGGCACTGGACACAGTTACGGCTAGGCAGGGGTGAAATATGAAGTGGTCTCTTTTAATCCTCAGCTTTGGTAAAATTCCTTCAATGCGTGATGATAGTTTTTATTAAATACCAATCGAGGAAAAACTAGGCTCAGTCACAGTCAGGAAATATGTACTCTCTCACAGTAAACAGTAAATATGATATCGCTACTGGCGATGATTACCTTCCAGTTTATCTTATGGGTTTGTAAGGGTAATTTGATGATTGTTCTTTAAAATGTTCTTGGGTGGGCTTTATTTCATTTTTAATTCTGATCAGCTAGGTCGCAAAAAGGACCGCGCCACAAGATTATATTTAAAAGAAATGTTTCTTAAATATGACTGGAAGTTTATAGGATGATTTCTTTATTTCTTTCTTTATTTAGCTGGGACCGCAGGTTACGATCACTCTGTATGAAAGAAAAAAAACATGTAACATACCGAAAAATCAAGCGCGATAAATTTCCCGTTAAGCCTATAATACACTCGAGTATTTAATTATGTATTTAATAAACACTGCGCGAATTCTAGTGGTTAAAACACACATCTATAAAACTAGGACTTAACTGAATTTATTAATTATAAATTCCTTCGCGACTTTAAAAGTTAATTTAAGCATCTATTATCTTTTGAAATTAACACAAAATCCATTGAAATAGAATGACTGAACTAGACCACTGATCACTTTACACAATATATTACCGCTTTGCACAGAATAGAAATCACTGCAAATATATATATATAAAATCCAGGGGAAAATCTATAACAAGATTTCAATAAAGCTAGTGCTTCTGTAAAGGTCTGGCCAGCGAGTGATAAAATGTCTATTCTTCATGGTCTATTTATCTAAAATGGAATGTAAGTTGAGTGGGACATGATAAACTTGACAGCTTATTTCATCTCAGGGACTTTTGGGGATCTGACCGCCAAATCAAGGGAAGAAGCCGCCCCCTGGTCTTCGTATCTCTGTTCGCTGCTGCCCGTTTCGGCTTTCCCCGTTCGCTCGGTTCTGCGGTTGACACCGAGACGCGAAAATAGCGGCAAGCAACTGCGTCTCGTATCAGGGACCACTACTGTCTTTGATAACGCCGATAGTCTCCCCTGAAATCCCTCAGTCTGTCTCTTTGATCGTGGTCGCTGTATCTGTTTGATTCTGGCGACGCCCCCCCCCCCCCCCCACTGGCCAAGTTAATTAAAATAACTGCCTATGATTGTTCAAGAGATGTTAGTGGGCGTGATTTAATCTCTCCTTAAATCAATGCGATGACCAGAATGAACGATAGGTAAACTTTCCGCATATCAATCAGCAAACGTGTTTGCCCTCTGTGTGGAACAGTTGCATAGCTAATGAATCCACGTGAAAGAAGTCCCGTTTTACAAGAATTACAACAAAGTTCAGGGTCAGCCGAGTTCGTCCATCACAATCGTCCCCTCTTTTGAGACGTGAAAACGTGTTTTCATGTTTGATTTATGACGATGAAGCTGCCCTGATCGGTAACTTTTGGATGATTGGTATCTTCACCTTCCTCCTCTTCCTCTGTAGTCCAGTTTCTACTCAGGAAATCAGCCCCGACATTCTGTCTTCCCGGAATATATTCCACTTTGAAAGAATAAACGCTTAAAAGGAGGGCCCAACGCATGATCCTAGCGTTAAATTCTTTATTGGCACCAAGAAATGCTAACGGAGCGTGGTCTGTTTGCACCGTGAAAGATGTACCATAAAGAAACTCATGATGGCGTCTGATACCGTCAATCAGAGCAAGACATTCCCTTTCAACTACGCTGTAGTTCCGTTCCGCTTTATTTAATTTCCGACTGCCATAGGCAACTGGAAATAGCATGTTCAGGTCACTGTCATCGGCTTGAAGCAGTGTTGACCCGATGCCCTGACCTGACGCGTCGACTCTCAGTACAAAAGGTTTCTTGAGGTCAGGCAACCTCAAAATGGGGTATGCAGACAACTGTCCTTTCAAAGTGCTATACGCGTGTTCGCACTTTTGATCCCATATGACCTTATCAGGACAACCTTTCTTTGTGAGGTCAGTCAGAGGTGCCGTCAGTCCGTTGAAGTTCTGGATGTACTTCTGATAGTATGCACATAGCGATATGAAGGAACGTACGTCTTTCTTCGTTCGGGGTTTTTTTTTGCTGCCACTATTTTCTCCACGTTCTTCTTAATAGGCCAACTGCATCCGTGAGAAATAGTGTGCCCCAGGAAGTCTAACTGTTCAAACCCGATGAGACATTTGCTAGGTCTGGCTGTGAGACCCGTTTCCTGTAGTCTCCTGAGGAGCATAGCAACCGTAGCAATATGTTCTTCATAGGTTTCCGATGCAATTAAGATGTCATCCATGAAATTATGGATATGGGGACTTTGCAAAGGTTCTAGAAGCTTCCTCATCATCCTGGTGAACACTCCTGGTGCGTTATGCAAACCGAACGGCATCACATTAAATGTGTAATGTCCTTCACTAGTGCTGAAAGCTAACAAAGGTTTAATTTCCTCCTTGACTGGTATTTGATAATAACCTTTACTGAGGTCAATCTTGGAGAAGATCTTTGCTTTGCTGAGCTTGGTGAACAACTCAGAAACAGTTTGGAGAGGTTCGGGCTGGAATTCCGTTACAGCGTTTAGCAACCTGTAATCAATGCACAGCCGAACTTCCTTATTGGGCTTCTGCAACAGCACTACGCTCGAGCTGTAAGGAGATGTAGACTCACTGATAATTCCTGCCTGACGCAGCTTGTCTATTTCTCCGCGAAGTGCATCCGCTTTAGCGTACGGGATGGGGTAAACTCTGGTTCGAACAGGGGTCTCGTTTGTTAATTTCATATCAAATTCAATGAGATTTGTTCGACCAGGTACATCCGTTAAGACTGCACTGTACTGTTTTAGTAGAGCCCTGGTTTCTGTTTGTTGTTCTGGTGAGAGATTGTCGCCGAACTTGACATCTTTAAAGGATTCTGTGGGTTGCAATGGATACTCCATGCAACCATCATCATCTTCCTCGTCTTCCGTTGCTATGGCGACAGCCAGGAGATGCTCGGAGGATGGCACCGGTCTTTCCAAATATTTCTTTAGCAGATTTATGTGGAAGACCTTCTCCTTTCCTTTGATGGAGATCTTGTAGTTGGTACGTGAGATCTTTTTAAGGACGGTAAACGGTCCTTGCCATCCGATGCGAAGTTTATTGCTTCCGGTTGGAAGTAGCAATAGGACTTTCTCCCCTGGTTGTAGTTCTCTCTCTTTTTGCAGCTTTGTTGTATCTTTTAGTAATTTTAGCGCGGGCTTTCTTAAGGTTGGTAGTAGCTAGATCCCATCCTAGCTTTAGCCTTTCCTTAAGCTCAGATACATACTTGCTTGCAGAGACGACTGTCTCGTCAGCCTTCTGGTCTGTCAGGGACCGAAGTAAGGCTTCTAGTGGCCCCTTAATAGGTCTGCCAAATAAAAGTGTAGCTGGCGCAAAACCCGTAGACGCTTGGGGTACCTCTCGGTAGGCGAATAAGGCAGCCGATATATATTGGTCCCAGTCTTCCGGTTTCTCCTGACCCAGCTTACGTAACATCATGGTGAGGGTACCGTTAAAACGTTCCACGAGCCCATTTCCGGCCGGATGGTAGGGACTTGTGTGGATATGTTTGGCCCTCAAGATCTTAAAGATCTCCTCCATTAACAGGCTACGGAATTGGGATCCATTGTCCGTCAAAACTTGTTGAGGGAATCCCAACCGTGTAAAAATTTGCACAAGGGCTTCTGCGACATGCTTGGAATTAGTGCATGGTAGCGGTACGGCTTCGGCCCACATAGTGCAAGTGTCGACTAAGGTCAGGATGAACCTGTTCCTTCTTTTGGTCTTTTCCAGGGGACCAATAATGTCGACAGCAACCCGTTCAAATGGAGTCCCTACTATTGGCATTTGCCCCATAGGTACTGGGGGTGTCAAGTGCTTGGGTGCTACCCGTTGGCACTGGGCGCAGGATTTCACATACCTGACAATGTCAGAGTTCATTCCTGGCCACCAATAGTGGTTTTTTATTCGCTGAATAGTGGCGTTTTGTCCCATATGTCCGCTAAAGGGAAGAGAGTGCCCCATTTCTAAGATCTGGTTTCTGTACTGCGTCGGTACTAGGAGCTGGTTATTCCCCGTGTCCGGGTTGCCCGTTCTACGATACAATACACCATCCTTAGAAAAGATGTCTCCGTTGTGTCTGGGGTCCTTAGCCATGGGCAGTTTTTTAAAGCAGGGCGCCAGAGTAGGGTCCTTTTGTTGCGCCTCCTTCAGTTCATTCGGCAACAAGTTTGGCGCAGGCTCCCTCTCCTTCTTGGCTTGCCCTCTTGTGGTTACCGCTGCCACAATCGGCTCCTTAGGTCTCCCAATGAACACATATCTACATCCCAAGATAACTGGGTAGATAGGATCATCCATAATGGCCGCTTTAATAACCCCTCTGACAAAATCAGAGTGTATTTCTACCAATGCGATAGGAAGCGTCCTGGGTGCATCACTCCTGAAAACTCCACTAAGTTTGACGGTTTCCTCTGTCTCCTGACCGGGTTTGACTAGGTGCCTAGCGACAATACAATCAAAACTTAATCCAGTGTCAAAAAGACAAGTAGTAGAGGTACCGTTCAAAATTACAGTTCCTCGAGTTGAGGGTCGGTCCCCCTCAGGTTGAGAATCACTGACATTGACTCTACCTTTCGAGGCTGTATGCAAACATCCAATGCGGTTTGCACCGGTTTGTTTGCCCTGATCAGACGTTCCTGGTGTAGGGGTCTTCCCTTTTCCTTGACCTTGGTGGCCGCGCTGCCACGTAGGCTTGTTGGGTTGATCAGAATTGTTGTTGGGGGGGGGGGGGGGTATCGGGTTTTGTAGAATTTCGATTTTTCCTGGGGAGGTTTCTGGGTATTGTTATCTCGTTGGTTATAATGTTGAGAGGAAGTGGAAGAATAGGATGCCTGCTCTAGATTCTGTTTTCGAGATGGCTCATCGGTGGGTTTACGTTTAGTGCTGGGAAGTTCGGCCATTGCATTGCTATAGCGTTCGGCTTTATTGAGTATGTCTTCAAGCCTGACTGCCCCCTGTTCAGCCAAAAATCTACGAGTTTCATTCGACAAAGTGGATTTTATCTGCTCCACAAGAACAAGTTCGAGGAGTCCCTCATATGAAAGAGGTAGGTCAGATAATTCAATGCACTTTGTCAGATAACCCGTGAGACGTGAAGAGAACTGGGGAAATGTTTCCGTGCTCTCTTTTCGGCTGTTTCTGAACAACTGCAGAAACTTTCGGGCAGTCATCTCAAACTGCTGTAGTAAGGCCTTCTTCAACAGGTCATAATCATGTTGATTCGGTCCCAGCTTTGTGTACACGTCATAAGCATTGCCTTTCAGTGACATTGAGAGTTTAAGCGCCCAGCGGGTACTCTCTAACCCATAAAGATTCGCGAGTCTCTCGAATTTTTCTAGGTAGCTGTCAATTTTTTCGTTAGGGCTAGGAAAAGATTCTAAAGAAAACGACATAGCAGTTAATTGGGCAGATTGAGTACTGGAGAGGTCCATTGATTGAGACTGGGGCGAAGACGGCTCTCCGTTAGTCGAAGTAGAGGCGCCCCGACTCTCTAGAGCCTTAAGCGCCAGTTGATGCTGTCTTTCCTTGTCTCTCTCTCTCTCTCTCTCTGCGAGTTTCCATCTCTGCTTCAATTTTCTTCTGTTCCAAAAGACGTTCTTCCGCTTCTTTCTTATCTGCCCTCTCCTGGGCTTCTCTCCTCTCTGTTCTTTCTTTCTCTTCCTTCCTCTCAGCTCTGCTCTCTGTTGCTCCGCCTTCCTCTCAGCTTCGGCTCTCTGTTGCTCCGCCTTCCTCTCAGCTTCGGCTCTCTGTTGCTCCGCGTCATATATTTCCAATTCCTGGTTAATAAACGCGTTTGCAGCTTCTGCATCTAATCCTGCCTCTTTCGCTTCCAGCCTCAAGATGGACCTCATCTTTATCCTCTCTGCCATTGTTAAAGAATAAGATGAAGTATGCCTAGAGAACTAGTAAGAGCAACGCGAAAAGGGAGGAACTCTGAACCGCTACGAGAAAAAAAAAAACACAAGTATAAATTTACCTGTGTTACCTCCTACCTGTACTGTGCAAACTTATCGCTGCTATTATCTGGCAATTTAGGCTCTAAACGCAAGCGACTATGCCACTAAATGGTAAGTTACACTGGAAAAGAATCTACTTTTACTAACAGTAGAGAAAAATTTATATTAAAACAATTTAAAAGGAAAAAAAAAATTTTCCCCTAAATTTTAAATCTCTGACAACAAACTCCGTCCCTAAAGTCAATTATTGAGATGAGACGTTGTTAACTTAATTTTTAAAAATCAGAACAATCCGTCTTTAGCTAAGCTCAACTCTTTTTAACTTCAAAAACCTTAGTGACTGTAAAACAATCACGCAATCCCAGCAACTCTTATAAAGAAAGAAATATAATTATCTCCGCCAGAGGATAATTAAAATAGCAAATATTTTTGTTTATCTGTACTTTCTACTGCTGTGGAGAGAAAACAACCTGTAAATATGCTGTGTGGACAACCCAAATACTTAAAGAACGTTTGTCTAGGGGTGTAATTATTTATTTATTTCCCTAATTCACAAAGACAAATCATTCACACTCTACCTAGTTAGACCCAGACTAAATCAGACTCAAAATATCTTTAACCCGGCTATGCGATTGCCTCAAATGTAGCTCAAGATCCCAGAACCAGCCCACAAATATGTGTGCATCAAATGTATCTCAAAATTATCCCGGCGAGCCAGCCAAATATTGTCGTAAATTTATTTTGAGAGAAAAGAGTCTTAGAAATAGTGGTCCGGTTTAGAGTGGAAAATGATGATGGAAAGCTCAGTGATAGAAAATGTAGAGATTAAATAGTTGCTTCACAGCGTGCTGGAGGAGAGTAAAGACAGACTTATTTACGACAAATCGTTTCTCTCAATCTTCTCTTCCACTCTCCTGGTCAAACAATTATTTGCCAGTTTTCCAGACACGCATCTGCGCGCACACCGATTTGGTGTTTTCAAACACACAGACGACGTAGATACAAACTATATTAAACGAATAGGGGAAAAGTTGGGCTTTGGGTATCTCCAACACAGAACTAAATGAGTTTATGTGATTTTATTCACCTTAAACATCAATTACTAACAAATATCAGGTATTACATAAATTATCATAAGTACACAAATGCAAATAACAAGTTTGGGAGGGGTGAAGAAGATTGGTATCGACTAAGCCCTTCCCGCTTATTAGACAAAGATAAACCCAGTCCAGAGATAGATAATATCAGGAACACGGGTACGTTAACCTAACAGTGAAGTTAATTGCTCTGAAAGAGGTGTTACAAAGTTAGGTATAGGTGATAGAAAAAAAAAACCTGTTCTTCCCAGCTGTTCTTCCCTTTACTAAGCAAATGGAAAGGAGGGGGGTTTTAAACAGAGTTAACCAATTATCAACTCCCCCTTAAAGGAACAATGCAGGGAATACAGAAAAAATTATATTACTAGGCAAGAAAGTTAACAACAGGGTTACAAAAGAAAAAGATTAAATTTCCTGTCATTCATGCACACGCGTGAGGATCCACACTCATATACTCACACACTTACCGAATGCAGCCTCAGACGATCCATAAAAGTATATAAAAACAGCAAGTATTCTCTTGACATATGAACTGTCTAGTCCTTCGATGTCCCGCCCCAGATGTTTGCGAGGTTTTGCTGGTAACAAATATTCTCACTTATCGCAAGACTTGAAGACTAAGAGTTCTTGTGTTTTTATTATATAAAAAAAGGAGTCTATGGGATGGCACTGACACAGTTCGGCACAGGGGTGAAAATGAAGTGGTCTCTTTTAATCTTCCGCTATGGTAAAATTCCTTCAATGCGTGATGATAGTTTTATTAAATCCAATTGAGGAAAAACTAGGCTCAGTCACAGTCAGGAAAATATGTACTCTCTCACAGTAAACAGTAAATATAATATCGCTACTGGCGATGATTACCTTCCAGTTTATCTTACAGGTTTGTAATGGTAATTTGATGATTGTTCTTTAAAATGTTCTTGGGTGGGCTTTATTTCATTTAATTCTGACAGCTAGGTCGCAAAGGACCGCCACAAGATTATATTTAAAAGAAATGTTTCTTCAATATGACTGGAAGTTTATAGGATGATTTCTTTATTTCTTTCTTTATTTAGCTGGGACCGCAGGTTACGATCACTCTGTATGAAAGAAAAAAACATGTAACATACCGAAAAATCAAGCGCGATAAATTTCCCGTTAAGCCTATAATACACTCGAGTATTTAATTATGTATTTAATAAACACTGCGCGAATTCTAGTGGTTAAAAACACACATCTATAAAACTAGGACTTAACTGAATTTATTAATTATAAATTCCTTCGCGACTTTAAAAGTTAATTTAAGCATCTATTATCTTTTGAAATAATATAATAGATAGATCATTATATTTACAACTGGAACTATTGAGATGGTTTAATTTAATAGATTTAAATTAACACAAAATCCATTGAAATAGAATGACTGAACTAGACCACTGATCACTTTACACAATATATTACCGCTTTGCACAGAATAGAAATCACTGCAAATATATATATAAAATCCAGGGGAAAATCTATAACAAGATTTCAATAAAGCTAGTGCTTCTGTAAAGGTCTGGCCAGCGAGTGATAAAATGTCTATTCTTCATGGTCTATTTATCTAAAATGGAATGTAAGTTGAGTGGGACATGATAAACTTGACAGCTTATTTCATCCCAGGAACTTTTGGGGATCTGACCGCCAAATCAAGGGAAGAAGCCGCCCCCTGGTCTTCGTATCTCTGTTCGCTGCTGCCCGTTTCGGCTTTCCCCGTTCGCTCGGTTCTGCGGTTGACACCGAGACGCGAAAATAGCGGCAAGCAACTGCGTCTCGTATCAGGGACCACTACTGTCTTTGATAACGCCGATAGTCTCCCCTGAAATCCCTCAGTCTGTCTCTTTGATCGTGGTCGCTTTATCTGTTTGATTCTGGCGACGCCCCCCACTGGCCAAGTTAATTAAAATAACTGCCTATGATTGTTCAAGAGATGTTAGTGGGCGTGATTTAATCTCTCCTTAAATCAATGCGATGACCAGAATGAACGATAGGTAAACTTTCCGCATATCAATCAGCAAACGTGTTTGCCCTCTGTGTGGAACAGTTGCATAGCTAATGAATCCACGTGAAAGAAGTCCCGTTTTACAAGAATTACAACAAAGTTCAGGGTCAGCCGAGTTCGTCCATAGATACACCACACAGATATAGCGAGAGAGAGAGAGAAAAAGAGAGAGAAAGAAAGAGAGAGAGAGAGAAAGAGGGAGAGAGAGAGTTATTGATTTGTACGATGATAACAAGAAATTACTCATGCGAGCGTTCATACAGGTAGTTGGGGGAGAGAAGAAAGTTGGACACCAGGATTACATACCAACGACATAAATCAGAGGGAAAAAAATGAGCGCTTGCCTCTGGGCGGCACAGTTACTGGTTTCTGCGATCGAAACCTGGTAGCAACTCTACACAGCTGTAAATGGGTACCTGACTGTACTCATGAGCTACGGAAGGCAAATGGATCGAGGAAGAGAGCTGGTCGCCTCATAAAGTTGAACGTAGTGTAGTTAAGTCTCTAACACTTAACTCCCCTACGACAGTATCTTCAATGGAACTACCTTTACTAGAAAATAGAGAAGTAGTGAGAGATTTGTTATTAACTCCAGCATAATGTTCTAATGAAGTCGGCATGAGTAATACTTCTCAAGAAACGATTCTAACATAAACTTTAAGAACGGCAGAGAAGGCGCGTGTCACGTGTTGCCTCCCTTTAGCTCTGCAGTAGTGGTCCAACAGTGGCCAATACCCGAGAGTGACTGTTGTGGGTCTTCAAATGTGTCTACCTTTGCACAAGATTACTCATGGCAGAGTTGTAGATAGAAGGATAATGATGCTTCTACATCCAGGGCATGTTCACAAGACATTCAGAAAGCGAGAACAATGCTGCATTGGCTGAGCACAAGCTGAGTTAATTCTGCGAATTTCCTCTTATTATTATTTATATCTCTGCTTGCGTGTATTTAAGAGATTGTCTGAGACATACGGTTGTGGTACATTCAAAATGGTGAAATCAACTTCAGATTTGTCTTTATACAAGTAACAAATTTAATAATCAACTATGTTTTAACAGTTATAAAAAATGAATAATTGTTTAGAAAAAAAAAGTATTCATCACCGTGTGATCTTATGGTTTTCGAAAACGGACTGTTCACTTGGCAGCTTTTAAGTTTTACTTAGCTGCCAATAGTTTTTTCTGCTCCCGCGGATGTTTGGGTCTTTGCAGATAGATGACTGGATCACATGCGTCCCTGGTCAAGATTTAAGAGTTGTAGCATGTTCCAAGTAGAATCAGTAGTATGGAGTAACTGCAAAGCTGGCCCCGCATCTCTGAGACCCGTCTGATGATGTTGTTTAGCGTCGACTTCAGGTCACTTATGCCCTCACTTGTTCCAAAAACTCAACTGGTACCACCAACTAATATGGCAAAAGAAGAGAAACGAATACCCTCTGAGTATTGAGTTTGCCGACACATACTTATGTGCCCCCCTCTTTTCATTCCACCATTCCGTCTATCTCAGAACTTTTACCCTCTCTGAGAGTTAATCTTAATACCAGTGGGCGAAAAACTATCTTTACTTTTAACATTAATAGTTTTATATTTAACTTAAGTTGAAAATGTTAACAATATAGTTTGAACATGTTTCCATTTACATCGGTTGAAAAGGTTGAAACTTTCATTGCAGTTAGAGTGAACATGTTTTACATTTACACTGGTTTAAAAGGTTAATAATATAACAAGTATGTACATAATTCCTTTCATCATTTCCTTCCTGCTCAATATGGAACTTGGGACTACCTCTGCTTTTGGTTCTTTACAAGAAACTCGCAATAAAGCAGTTACCAGCCCTGGCGGTGGTGATTCATGAAATCATCATTCTATATGCTGAAGTTGCCAGCCTCAAATGACTTGGACATCCACTAGCTATTTTCACACAATAATATTTACATGTCAATACATACATATTAGTTCATGTGTTAAAAATATAGAATTCAAAATGTAAAACTTATGCCAATCTGTAGCCTCACAGACTGCTGGCTCAGAGAAATAAAGGCACTTGTAGAGGCCTCTTACACTTGGTCTGAGGTGTTGTTACTTTACCAATAAGTTCCCACCTTGCCTTGTGTTTCAGATTCCTCAGATTCTGGTTTTCCTTGCTAATAATGGTAGAGTTTTCCTGGGAGATAATTCCTCAAGATGCTCAAACAAAGTCCGGTCGAATAAATGAAAGCTGATTTTAGTCTTAACTCTGGCAAGGTCTGGTTGTCTTCTTGGCACGAGTGAATTTTCACAGTGCTTTCAACCGACTAAAGTGTCAGGTTATATTGCTCCTCTTGTTCCTGGCACGTGTTGCTTACTATTAGACCAGGCCCCAATCAGGAATGTAGTTATGTTTACATCTTGAGTGCCGGCCAATAATTTCAAGCATGAGTGTTTAGGATGGGGTAATTCAAATTATTTCCACATGGAAATTTTTGCGCGTTACTGCAAAGGTCATGTCTCTCAAATATGGAATGAAAACATCCGATCCTCTCTCGGAAATGGTGGTGTCACAAATACAACATGTTACTTTCATTAAAAGTAATTTCTTTGTAACAAGGTGTACCGGAAACGATTAAGTCAATCTTGTCTGTCCAGAAATGTGTCGCGCAGGCGAGTAATCTAACTACCCGTCGCTTGCGCAAACAAAATTCTTCGTTTACCCATCTGGTCGAGGAAGGCACATCAGCCTTATCAGTGATTAAACAAATTCGTTGGGCGATTTTAGTGCTAATCCGTAGCCTTATGTTGGGCACCCCCGAAATTTTCCACCATTATTGTCGGTTAATATTATCTCATCCGTCTCCTTTTTCAGCAGGGATGAACGGGTAAACAAACAGACATGACGAATTATCACTGACAGGAGTTTAAGATGATTTGAAAGTACTAAATATTTGCTTGATAGCAGGGAAACAAAATGTGCCAACCACAGAAAAGCACGTAATTTAGCTCACTCAAAAATGTAACTAAATACTGCCGGAGAGGAAAAGAGATCGACCCAATGATTGTGTGACAGCGCGGTTGTGGTTAAACGAGAGATGAAGCCCGAAAAGACAAACTGGAAGTTGTGAGAAAGAGAGAATCGTTTGCATGAAGAAAAATTCATTTAATAAGTATCTTTCCGCTCCTAGAGGAGCAGGCGCCTTCAACAATCTCATGCCAAGTCTTCCTGTCCTGTGCCATCATCTCATGGTCTTTCCAAATCTTCTTCGTCCCTTTCGTTTATGTCTTCAGTTATATTCTCCGTGTGTTTTTCACTCCCCCGTCTACTTCTCGTACCCCGGGGATTCTAGAATAAGAACTGTCTTGTAATGCTATCAACGGCTTTCCCCAGTGTGTGCCCTATCCACCGCCAGCATCTTCTTCTCTGTAGAAGTGTCCCCAATATAACTCCCACTACCCCCCAAGTTTACCCCCGCAACTTGAGGCATGTTATTTATATTGTCAAGATGAAAACAAATTGCTATCATGTTGCTTCACTTCGCACTTAAGAAATTAAACATGGCGTGAAACAAGGCCGTACATTGTTTCCCTCCTGCTAATCCATTTTGTAGAAAATAATGGTTATTGGTAGAGTGCGACCCCCTTGTGTGGTCTCCCGGACGGGACCAGAATTTGTACGGTACATTTTGCCCCGTGTTCATGCACATTCTGCGTCTATTTAATACTGGAAGTAGCTGTTTGTATGCTGCTGCTGAGGTGGTTTGTTCTTGGCGTTTTTTGTTCTGTCTTCTCTTTATTCTCATTGCTACTGTAGTCGTAATTTTCATTTTTGTTCTCTGCTTCCGGGGAATTATCCGGTAATCAAGAAGAGAAGTGTTCTGTGTTTACATTTCGAGCAATTGTGTTCCTTTATACTCCCTTTTTCCAATATCTGGATCTTCTCTGTGTAATTCTGTATTCTAGAAATTTTTGTAATGTCGATGTGTGTCCATGTTTGTTAAAATCCATTTGAACAGCAATATTGATTATACTTCCAAGCTATCTGTTTAAATCTTTATTTTTTAATTTTATAGAAGTCGATGTGAATGTTCATTGATGGTAAAGGTAGTTGTTACGTGTTTTTTCTATTGTTAATGTTAATATTTAGTGACAGGATGGTTCCTGTGGCCAAGATCACTTCTAGGGTAGTAGACGTATCAGACACCGAAACAAGCCAACATCAAACACACTTATTTGAGCCACAACGGACGAAGTGGACGGTATACATTTTTATTAATCATTTAACGCTGCTCCACATTTAATACAGTTCAGGCCAATATACAAATGGCATATTATATGCAGTCGTCGATATAACTTTAGGTAGTCCGTTCATGTCTGAAACGCTGTCCTTTTCATTCTCAATATTTTTAATATATATTCACACTCGATATTGAGAAGCTATACTCTCTGTAAATGCAGATAAATATATACACCTCACAGAAGATCTTGATGTATTAGTGATGAAATAACTCTGTGATAGACACTTCAATTTAGGAGCTTAAACACATGCGTCCACTCGCCATGACACACAATGGTAGAAGGCCTAGCAGACAATCTCCTCACTTCTGCATTTTTAGTTTCACGTCTGCCAAACAATCATATCGGCATGACGTCACGTCCTGTATTAATAAATGACTCCGTATAAAATAAACAAACAAGGAGCCCTGTTGAGCTAACCATTATACCGACACAATCGTTATGAATTTTAATCATAACAGTAGTCACATAGCAGATACTGCCGTAGGGGAGTGAAGTGTTAGAGACTTCACCATACGAGGTCTAGCCAGGTATACAAGCCTTACTGTCTGAACTGTGCAACCAGCGCAAGGTCGCCATGCAGTGGATACCGTCTCACTGTAAAATACCAGGAAACGAGAGAGCAGACCGACTGGCTAAAGAAGGTGTTGCAGACGAGCAACCGGATGTACCAGTTACGTACCATCAGAAGAAAAAGATGATCAAATCAATCAGAAAGCCACCAACACCACTGCAGGACGACTACCAAGCTATGAACAGATCACAACAAATTGTCATTCTCCGCCTCAGAACAGGACACAACCGATTCCGCAGCCACATGTTTAAAAGATTGGCAATTCAGCCATGTGTACATGTGGACGGGCACCCCAGACTGCAGAAAACATACTTCAGACTGCCCCGAATATGATATATTGAGGCAAACCCACTGGCCCAGAGAAACAACACTGGAAGCATAACTATACGGACCTCTGTATGAACTACAAAAGACAGTGAAGTTTATAAAGAAACAACATTGCAGATATAGACAATATATTTCAAGCGAACGAAAGAAGAAGAAGAAGAACTAGGTCCAGCATCGAGAGGTGGGGTGACCAGTTCCCTTCCTTGCTGCCTTTTCCTTCCCTAACTCAAAGTCAGGTACCCATTTATAGCTGGATAGACTGGAGCGTGTCGGCATCGTGATTCGAACTCGACACCTTTGTCGCGAGAGACAGCATTCTAACCAATCTGTCAATCGGACGCTCAACATTAATGGAGAAAGAAAAAAACCCACCTAGAAAACATAGCATAGTAAAGAATTTCCCGTACGCAGTACTGACAGACTACTGCTGTACACCAATCTTTTAAAATATGAAATAAATTTTGTGTGTGAATATTAATGTATATATAAATACTTTTAATATTAACCATACCAGGTTCTGGGATCGAAACTTGGTAGCGTCACACTCCAGTCTACCCAGCTGTAAATGGGTATCTGTGTCACCGTGGGGTTTGCCCAAGCATTATTCATGCTATTGTTAAAGTGAGATAAACAGTTAGGACAGCTCACAAGAGAAAATAATGAATGAAAATAATAATATTGCTAACTGACAACGGTTCAGAATACCGGCTCATGTTAATTAATAGTGAGTGATTATCTTGAGTTGTAAATAGAAAGTTCGAGATCAAGAAAAAAAAAGGCTCGACCAATAAATTTAAGTAAAAAAGATTTGGGTCAGCGAATCAGAAGAGTGGTGAGAAAAACACACCACGCGAAATGACCAGAGGTCATTAGATGACAGTGAGTCCTGAGTTGTGCTTCAGGAAGAAGGTGTGATCGCTGTGCGGACAAGATGAACCTTCTGTGGTTTTACAGATAGGGTTTATGTAAATATGTTTAGATGTCCAGCCATCCCTAGCCAGTGTTATTCTATCGGGAGATAGTATTTGATTCTGTAGTTCACATTTAAGGTGTATTTCTGAAAGGAGATCAGCGCTTATGCTGTTTTTTGTAAGTATTGAACTTATATTTTTGCACAGAGTAGAATTTTTTTTCCAGGAGAATTGTGCTGAAGCACGATTTGTCACTTCAGTATGAGTACTTTACGACTATGTACCAAGAAAACGGATGGTTATGAGCATATAACGACTATCTGTAAAGTATCAAAAGGCTGTAAACATTTGAAGGAAACTAGAGATATTATAGAGGAGCCATATTGAACAAAGTTTGAAGTATCCAGAATTGCATATGATTTTCAAGAAAAAGTGAATGTCGACTTTTATAGAAGAACTTCAAATATGCTCTCTCACTTGTAAGTATCAGAAGGGTGTACATACTCGTACAATTATTTATGCATGAAATGAATTTTGTTGCTAGGAGCATGTCACGGAGAGTTATGATCATTAAATTTTCTATATTTTCTTCTTCTTTCTTCTTTCACCCGTATCCTCCATTTTTATTATCACTCTTTACCTTTTTCCTGTATTTTTCGCATCCATTCGTTTGCGAGAAATAATATTTTTCTCATTCTCACTTTCGCCAGTTTCGTTTCTCATTTAGAAACGCATTTCATTGCTGATTAAACTGAGAACGCAGTTATGACGTAACGTGTCAGCACCCTACCCGAGACGCAGAGTGTTAGAATGCATTCCGTCAGACAGGGGAGCAGACAGCTGTCTACAGTGTCGGCTAAGTTTCTGGGCCTGAAGTGTGAGAATTCACTCCGTCAGACATGATGAGGAGACATTTGTCTGGTAGTTTGCATCTGACACGTAGTTTACTCGGTAGATTCTCAGTGTCAGGGTGGAGAAGGCGCCATCACGCATTCGCTCAGAATGGTCATTTCTCGGCGTAGGTGCAAAAACTGCCCCTGTAGTGCAGACAAGTTGTCTACATTTGCATCTGACACGTAGCGCTTCGGCCGTTTCTTAGACGGAGGTGTCAGAGACGCAAGGTGGCAGTTACGGCATGCGTTTAGGTGTTAAATGTAAGCGGTAAAGACGGAAAGGGGAGGCTATTGCGTAGTTTATGGAAATTAAACGTTTACCTCTTTGTCTGGAAATAGATATTAACCAGAGTTTGAAACTTTCTTTTCATTCTCCAACTTGCAGTAGACAGAATCACTCGTGCTAGTGAATGAAGCTTGTATAGCGAAGTCATTAGTTTCTCGTCAAATTTTGCCGAGCTTCTAAATACCTATCTAGTGAATTATCCTAGTCGTTGTGAAACTGTAATTCTGTTTGGAGGTGAAATATCTTATATTATTTATCTAGTATTTTGTGAGTGTTAAAGTGTTAAATCGCTTATTTTATTTCTCTAGTTAGATTTGGTGCAGAGCGCTTAATACATAAGTCTGTATTAATTTCTAGTGACGTGTTTCAGTGGAAAGCAGAATAAATTATAATTTCTAGCTTAAACAACAATGTAGCTATAATGAATTTAATTTTACTGCTAAATAATCAGACGAGAACAATTTTTCTAACTAACTTATAAATGCTAGAAGCCTCATGAGTGTTGACGGAATACGCACGTATTCCTAATTCTTGAGGATTGATGATTTTTAAATATAACTTACTTCACGGGAATTTAAATGATAAGTCAAGCACTACGCTTGCAATTTAAATTTTCAGTTATATCTGAGTACATAGTATGTATAACTATTTGATATGTGCTCTTTCCATTTATATATAGTGAAACTGTGGTACCCAAACTTTGCCAGCGCTAAGTACGTATGAGTGATATCTTTGAAGAACTAAAACATTTACCTTAGAGTGGCTTGGTGCAAAATCTTTACGAGTACTTTAACGGTTAAATGAGATAACGGGCCTCTTGCGCCTGATTTTGATTCTTCCTGAGAGAAAAAAAAACTTAAGAACAGTGCAGCCTGGTGGCAAGTAAACTATTACAAACAGTAACGTTTTTTCCCGCAATTTTTGTCAACTTGTGGTGTGACCAAGAAGGCTACCTTTGATCGAAAGTTACAAACCTGACTTTTTTCCCTAAGTAGTGGAAACCTCGTGATTCTGACACAGTGAACCCGCTTACACTAATTCTTACCTGAACTGATAAAGTGACACTAACTTAAAATCTGAATAAACTTATCGCCTGAAGAGAACGCTCCCCGGACAAATTGGATGAAACCAAGATCTGCAGAGCTGGGTATTCGCTTCACCAAACGATAAAACAGATTGTGTCATAGCATGAACCAGACAGTGAACAACGGCAAGTTATAGGGTAAGAAAGTGAGAAATGCGCGACAGGGCCCTGATGAAAGAACCGAGTGAAAGTAGACTGAGGGATGTTCTTTGTTGATTCACTCACAATTGTAACATTTCTTTATGCAAGGTATTGCTAACTATATATCTATATATTCCCTTATATTAGATCAGAGTATCCAGGGGAAGAATTTTAGACTAAATCATATGTATCTGTGACTCTTTGGGCTATCACTTTTTTCTAACGGGAATGTGAGCTATACATCGAGGGAAGGATCATACCAACGGGTCTATCATTCTTGTAGCATTTTTCTTGATTTGTGTTTATGATTTTTTCTTCGTATATGCTTGATGTGATTTGATATGTTGTGAGAGAAGTTTAGTCTTGATAAATAAACTACTCATAAAATTTAGTCCAGCGTGTCGGTCAGTTCGTTTTCCCAAACTATTCATATAATCATTGTCATAGTGTTTCCCACGTCTGTACGTCTAACTGTCGTCTTATGTGTGTATGTATGTGAGTGGATATATATATATATATATATATATATATATATATATATATATATATATATATATATATATATATATATATATATATATATTTCATATATATGTGGGGTAGACTGTCTGACTCAATCTAAATCTGTCGTAGAAGATAGGTGAAAGAGAGAAGATTTTCTTGATTTCAGAGACAGCCTCTATCACATTTCTACCATCTCACTCGTGGAAAATCTATTGCTATTACTACTTCTCACTGTGACTATGACTTATTCTAATCTATTCAGAAGGGACCAACCCAAGTCTTAATTCTCCTATCAAAAATCTACGACAGAGCAGTTATAGAGACCTGTCTGACCAGTTCGTCGAGGAAGATATTTAAGTAACAAATAAAGTATGGAATGCTAATAAAGAGCATTGGTATATGAGGAAATAGGAGCAGGTTTTGGGAAGACTATGGAAGTCTACGGAGAAAAGAAAAGTTAAAGAGGAATACGGAAGTTTACGAGACATAAAATTCATGTATGAGTTAACCTGAAGTACCAAAGACCCAGTAAAGGCTTCTATGAGAACTCTATCATTTGAATGACCCATTATACTTGTTGTTTTATTAAGTTATTAAAAGCTTTTGAAGGATCAGAGTGAATTTGATTCCATCTTTATGAGTTGCTGATTGAATGCCATGTATATTTAAACTACCCCTATACGAAGTCACTATTAACATCAAAGAAGGAACTGAACGAACCTGAAGTATACAAGAAAAGGATTAGAGTATCATCCAGGAATTTACACCTCTGGCGGAGATGGCCAGTAAGGATATCAACTAAATAACTTGGAAGATAAAAGAAAGAATAGATAAAAGAAAGAACTTGTAAAACATATACGTACGCTATGACATCTGACTCTGCTCTTAAGTTAGGGAAGACAAATGCGAGAAAGAAAACTGGTCACATCACCTCATAAATCTGGACCTTGTATAGTGAAGTCTCTAAAACTTCACACCCCTATGGCAGTTTCTGCTTTGGGACCACCTTTACTTTTTAATCCAGTATTTTGGAAGGTATTGTAATATCGATGCCTGTCCATCTTTGGTAACACACTACTGATCAGCAACATCAATTTGACTTCGGAGCAGTCTGCTTACTTAAATATATTTAGTCATACAGAAGATGATGCGAACGTACATACAAAAAGCAGAAAGAAGCAAGAAAACAGTAATGACCATCAACTCTATATAAAGCGTTACAACCGGAGGTAATCTGATTGTCAGACAAGTGTTTCAACCCTTTAATTGTTTGAAGTTAACAACAACGGATATGGGGCCTCTGTAACCCTTTTATCTTCATAGTGGTATAACCAAGAAGTTAAGTTCGCCTCGCCCTTGATTAAAAGAATTTTCTGTGGTGCTTGACGTGTTCCAACTACTTCGTAATTAAGTGTCTTGCATGCAGTGGCGTACTAGGAGGGGGTGCAAAGGGGGGGGGGGGGGGGGTTCGCCCCAGTAACAGCCAGGAGGAAGGAGCGGTAGGAGACTGTTTTGACAGTACTCTACGGTTAAAAATCTACTTGCCAGCATAATATATTTTTCTGTATTTACTAGGGTGTGGGCAAAGGTAGGTCCGCCCAGGATGTCACAGTATACCCATGCTGGCCTGTAAACTATTCGTTATGTCCAGTATATGCCCGTTTAAAAAATATCAACATATCGTTAGTTATATTAATATGTCAGTGTTTTTATAATGTACATATAACTTATATGCTGTTTAACGCTTGTTTGTAATGATCGCGATGTTATGGTTTGTTTATAATACTTGTAATGTGAGGGTAATTCACATATCCAGTGCCGAAATGTGAAAAACATGTAAAATGCCCGTTATTTCACCCTGCCTAATTTTAAATGTATGTTTGGTTAGTTTGTTCTTTCTCTTCGCTCTCTCTCTCTCTCTCTCTCTCTCTCTCTCTCTCTCTCTCTCTCTCTCTCTCTCTCTTCTATATGTTTATATGTCTCTTATTGTTACTTCATCTCGACTAAATACAAGTTTATTCTTTGTTCGTTCATTATTTCTCTCTTTCTTTCTCTTTCTTTCTCTGCCTATCTGTTAGTCTATATATATTTTACACTTACTTCCTCCCGACAAAACATAGATGTTCTTCTGTCGTTCATTATCGCAGTCTATCTGACAATCTGTCTTTCTCTTTCCTCATTGGTCTCTCTCTCTCTCTCTCTCTCCCCCACACTCTCTTCAGCTCCAGATTTTCTGCCTTTATAATCCACTGACTGTAATTCATTTGAACCAAACATTAGAACTGTTTATGCTGGTGTTTTTCTATCACAACCACTCCTGTCTATCCCAGTCTTATTTTATTTTTTGTCATTCGTTTAAATTATTTGACATTGATTTTTTTTTTTTTTTTTTTGGAAAGGAGGGAGACATGGTTTATTTCTGACAATCCTGATTTTTCGTCTCATGTCTATCCTCTGATTATTCATCCGTACTATTAATCTTTCCATCTTCGCTTGCTCCTCTATTTCCCTTCTTCCCATTGTCTTCTTCCTCCCTTGTTCTCATTGTCTTCTTCCTCCCTTGTTCCCATTGTCTTCTTTCTCTCTTGTTCTCATTGTTTTCTTTCTCTCTTGTTCTCATTGTTTTCTTTCTCTCTTGTTCCCATTGTCTTCTTCCAATGTTCACGTTGTCTTCTTCCTCCCTTGTTCCCATTGTCTTCTTCCTCCATTGTTCCCATTGTCTTCTTTCTCTCTTGTTCTCATTGTCTTCCTCCTCCCTTGTTCCCATTGTCTTCTTTCTCTCTTGTTCCCATTGTCTTCTGCCTCCCTTTTTCCCATTGTCTTCTTTCTCTCTTGTTCTCATTGTCTTCTTCCTCCCTTGTTCTCATTGTCTTCTTCCTTTCTTGTTCTCATTGTCTTCTTTCTCTCTTGTTCTCATTGTCTTCTTTCTCTCTTGTTCCCATTGTCTTCTTTCTCTCTTGTTCCCATTGTCTTCTTCCTCCCTTTTTCCCATTGTCTTCTTTCTCTCTTGTTCTCATTTTCTTCTTCCTCCCTTGTTCTCATTGTCTTCTTCCTTTCTTGTTCCCATTTTCTTTTTTCTCTCTTGTTCCCAGTGTCTTCTTCCTCCCATGTTCCCATTGTTTTCTTCCTCCCTTGTTCCCATTGTCTTCTTTCTCTCTTGTTCCCATTGTCTTCTTTCTCTCCTGTTCTCATTGTCTTCTTCCTCCCTTGTTCCCATTGTCTTCTTTCCCTCTTGTTCTCATTGTCTTCTTTCTCTCTTGTTCTCATTGCCTTCTTCCTCCCTTGTTCTCATTGTCTTCTTCCTCCCTTGTTCTCACTGTCTTCTTCCTCCCTTGTTCTCAGTGTCTTCTTCCTCCCTTGTTCCCAATGTCTTCTTCCTCCCTTGTTCTCATTGTCTTCTTCCAAAGTTCCTTTTGTCTTCTTCCTCCCTTGTTCCCATTGTCTTTTTCCTCCCTTGTTCCCATTGTCTTCTTTCTCTCTTGTTATCATTATCTTCTTCCTCCTTTGTTCCCATAGTCTTCTTTCTCTCTTGTTTCCGTTGTCTTCTTCCTCCATTGTTCCCATTGTCTTCTTCCTCCCTTGTTCTCATTGTCTTCTTCCTCCCTTGTTCTCATTGTCATCTTATAAAGTTCCTTTTGTCTTCTTCCTCCCTTGTTCCCATTGTCTTCTTCCTCCCTTGTTCCCATTGTCTTTTTCCTCCCTTGTTCACAATGTCTTCTTCCTCCCTTGTTCTCACTGTCTTCTTCCTCCCTTGTTCCCCCCTTGTTCCCAATTGTCTTCTTCCTCCCTTGTTCCCATTGTCTTCTATCTCTCTGGTTCCAATTTTCTTGTTTCTCTCTTGTTCACAATGTCTTCTTCCTCCCTTGTTCCCATTGTCTTCTTTCCCTCTTGTTTCCATTGTCTTTTTCCGCCATTGTTCCCATTGTCTTCTTCCTCCCTTGTTCCCATTGTCTTCTTTCCCTCTTGTTTCCGTTGTCTTCTTCCTCCCTTGTTCCCATTGTCTTCTTCCTCACTTGTTCCCATTGTCTTCTTCCTCCCTTATTCTCACTGTCTTCTTCCTCCCTTTTTCCCATTTTCTTCTTCCTCCCTTGTTCCCATTGTCTTCTTTCTCTCTTGTTCCCATTGTCTTCTTCCTCCATTGTTCCCATTGTCTTCTTTATCTCTTGTTCCCATTGTCTTCTTCCTCCCTTGTTCTCATTGTGTTTTTCTCTCTTGTTCCCATTGTCTTCTTTCTATCTTGTTCTCATTGTCTTCTTTCTCCCTTGTTCCAAGTGTTTTCTTTTTCTCTTGTTCCCATTATCTTGTTCGTCCTTTGTTCCCATTGCCTTCTTTCTCTCTTGTTCCCATTGTCTTCTTCCTCCCGTGTTCCCATTGTCTTCTTCCTCCCTTGTTTTCATTGTCATCTTCCTCCCTTGTTCCCATTGTCTTCTTTCTCTCTTGTTCCCATTGTCTTTTTCCTCCCTTGTTCCCATTGTGTTCTTTCTATCTTGTTCTCATTGTCTTCTTTCTCTCTTGTTCTCATTGTCTTCTTTCTCTCTTGTTCCCATTGTCTTCTTTCTCTCTTGTTCCCATTGTCTTCTTTCTCTCTTGTTCCCATTGTCTTCTTTCTCTCTTGTTCCCATTGTCTTCTTTCTCTCTTGTTCTCATTGTCTTCTTTCTCTCTTGTTCCCATTGTCTTCTTTCTCTCTTGGTCTCATTGTCTTCTTTCTCTCTTGTTCTCATTGTCTTCTTTCTCCCTTGTGCCCATTGTCTTCTTTCTCTCTTGTTCTCATTGCCTTCTTTCTCCCTTGTTCTCATTGTCTTCTTCCTCCCTTGTTCTCACTGTCTTCTTCCTCCCTTGTTCTCACTGCCTTCTTTCTCCCTTGTTCCCATTGTCTTCTTCCTCCCTTGTTCCCATTGTGTTCTTTCTATCTTGTTCCCATTGTCTTCTTTCTCTCTTGTTCTCATTGTCTTCTTTCTCTCTTGTTCACATTGTCTTCTTTCTCTCTTGTTCTCATTGTCTTCTTCCTCCCTTGTTCCCATTGTCTTCTTCCTCCCATGTTTCCATAGTCCTCTTTCTCTCTTGTTCCCGTTGTCTTCTTCCTCCATTGTTCCCATTGTCTTCTTCCTCCCTTGTTCTCATTGTCTTCTTCTTCCCTTGTTCCCATTGTCTTCTTCATTCCTTATTCTCACTGTCTTCTTCCTCCGTTGTTCCCATTTTCTTCTTCCTCTCTTGTTCCCATTGTCTTCATCCTCCGTTGTTCCCATTGTCTTCTTCCTCCCTTGTTCCCATTGTCTTCTTTATCTCTTGTTCTCATTGTTTTCTTTCTCTCTTGTTCCCATTGAATTCCTCCTCCCTTGTTCCCATTGTGTCCTTTCTCTCTTGTTCTCATTGTCTTCTTTCTCTCTTGTTCCCATTGTCTTCTTTCTCTTTTGTTCTCTTTGTCTTCTTTCTCTCTTGTTCTCATTGTCTTCTTTCTCTCTTGTTCCCATTGTCTTCTTCCTCCCTTGTTCCCATTGTCTTCTTTCTCTCTTTTTCCCATTGTCTTCTTCCTCCCTTGTTCCCATTGTCTTCCTCCTCCCGTGTTCCCATTGTCTTCTTTCTCTCTTACTCTCATTGTCTTCTTTCTCTCATGTTCCCATTGTCTTCTTCCTCCCTTGTTCCCATTGTCTTCTTTCTCTTTTGTTCCCATTGTCTTCTTCCTCCCTTGTTCCCTTTGTCTTCTTCCTCCCTTGTTCCCATTGCCTTCTTTCTCTCTTGTTCTCATTGTCTTCTTTCTCCCTTATTCCCATTGTCTTCTTTCTCTCTTTTTCTCATTGTCTTCTTTCTCCCTTTTCCCATTGTCTTCTTTCTCTTGTTCTCATTGTCTTCTTTCTCCCTTGTTGCCATTGTCTTCTTTCTCTCTTGTTCCCATTGTCTTCTTCTTCCCTTGTTCCCATTGTCTTCTTCCTCCCTTATTCCCACTGTCTTCTTCCTCCGTTGTTCCCATTGTCTTCCTCCATTGTTCCCATTGTCTTCTTCCTCCCTTGTTCCCATTGTCTTCTTTCCCTCTTGTTCCCATTGTCTTCTTTCTTTCTTTTTCCCATTGTCTTCTTCCTCCCTTCTTCCCATTGTCTTCTTTCTTTCTTGTTCCCATTATCTTCTTCCTTCATTGTTCCCATTGTCTTCTTTCTCTCTTATTCCAATTGTCTTCTTCGTCCCTTGTTCCCATTGTCTTCTTCGTCTCTTGTTCTCATTGTCTTCTTTCTCTCTTGTTCTCATTGTCTTCTCTCTCTCTTGTTCTCATTGTCTTCTTTCTCCCTTGTGCCCATTGTCTTCTTTCTCCCTTTATCTCACTGTCTTCTTGCTCCCTTGTTCCCAATGTCTTCTTCCTCCCTTGTTCTTATTGTCTTCTTCCAATGTTCCCATTGTCTTCTTCCTCCCTTGTTCCCCATTGTCTTCTTCCTCCCTTGTTCCCATTGTCTTCTTTCTCTCTTGTTCTCATTGTCTTCTTTCTCCCTTGTTCCCATTGTCTTCTTTCTCTCTTTTTTTATCATTATCTTCTTTCTCCCTTGTTCCCATAGTCAGTTATGGCTGAAGGGGCTATTATTATTATTATTATCCCATTGTCTTCTTTCTCTCTTGTTCTCATTGTCTTTTATCTCCTTTGTTCCCATTGTCTTCTTTCTCTCTTGTTCCCGTTGTCTTTTTCTTCCATTGTTCATATTGTCTTCTTCCTCCCTTGTTCTCATTGTCTTCTTCCTCCCTTGTTCACATTGTCTTCTTTCTCCTTTGTTCCCATTGTCTTCTTCCTCCCTTGTTCCCATTGTCTTCTTCCAATGATCCCATTGTCTTCTTCGTCCCCTGTTCCCATTGTCTTCTTCCTCCCTTGTTGCCATTGTCTTCTTTCTCTCTTGTTCTCATTGTCTTCTTTCTCCCTTGTTCCCATTGTCTTCTTTCTGTCTTGTTCTCATTGTCTTCTTTTTCCCTTGTTCCCCATTGTCTTCTTCCTCCCTTGTGCCCATTGTCTCCTTCCTCACACGGTCTTACTGTTCTTGTTCTCCCTCATTCTCTTTTTCCTCCATGAACTCATTACCTTTATCCTCCTTTGATCTCATTTCCTTCTTCCTCTTATGTTCTCATTGTCCCCTTCTTCCAATGTTCTCATGTCCGTGTCGTAAACGGCAATCAGTGGATGTCGGCAACGCCGTCATATACAAGAGCCTGCACCATAAACCAGTACTGCAAAATCACCTGACACGTCTGCGTGAAAGGTTATTCTTTAGTAAACATTGTTGGTGTTAAGATTGTGTCAGTCTTCGCACCACGAGGTCTTTTATCTTTGGCCATGCGCCTAATAACCGATGGATCTTGTGTTTAGGTTGAACAGAGCGCCTCGCCAAGACGAGGCAAAAATTATGTTGAAAAAAAGTAAATATTTTTTTTTCTCAAAGAGGTTAATATTTTAGTTACGCACACCTCGCATAAGAATACAATAAGCTAGAGCAGCTTTCATTACATTTGGAAAACATATGAAGGTCAAGAGAGGTCGTGTTCAACAAAAACAACAAGTACCGGTATCTCAAATGTCAAGTCAGTCCATCGTAGGGCTCTGAAACATGAAGAGCAACAAAAACAACAGCTAAAAAGCAACAGATTTTCATGAATGCGTTTTTGCGTAGGATAAAAGTATTGAAATGGTATGACAAGGTCACCAATGTGGAACTGATGACAAGAACCAGACAAGTGCCAGTGGAACAAGAGATAAGAAGAAGACGCTGGATAGGACAAACATTGATGAAAGCTGTTGACAGCATTACAAGGCAGTCCTTGTTCTGGAATAACTAGGGAAAGAGAGGCAAAGGTAGATCAAAAACACTTAGAGGAGAGAACTGGATACAGAGGTGAAAATGATATGGAAAACTTGGAAAGAATTTGAGCAGATGGCACGTGGCAGGAGGACTTGGCATGTGTTTGTTGAAAGCCTATACTCCTTGGAGAGCTAAAGGGTATTCCTCTTCTTCTTCCTCGTTCGTCCTGAAAAGGACGTTGGTTGCGTTGTGTCCGTTTACAGCAAAGCTGCGATATTTGCGCCTTTCGGCCGACACATCCGACTTCAGCACGGCATTTTTTGGGATCAGGTTTGCCTTCCCTCTTCGATCCCTACTTTCTTAGCCAGACTGCAGTGATGCAGCCTGTTTCCAGGACCACCACTTTGAGGTGGAGTAGGGCCTTGGTCAGCTCTGGTTCGCTGACCTTGACACAAGCAGTTTAGCTATGGGTCGCTAACCGCATTTCTCACTGTTGACGCGTCTTAGGTCCCTGCTAAAGAGTATTAACTGATTGATTAGTTTTATCAAATACTGTGCAGTGGCGTAACTACATGGTAAGCAGTCCCTGGCATAAACTACGTGGGAGCGTTCTTATATAATGGCTAAAATAACCATAATCAACATACAGCAAATATGTATCTAATATGTATACCCCTGGGTACATATTTGGTTCGACCAAAAACACTTAATTACTTACTTAGTCGTTCCCCTTCTACCGTGAGGTGTAGAGGTTTGGAAGAGAGAACACCATACTATCCTATCGGCTGTCTTCCTCCTGGCCTGGTTCCATTCTAGTCCTCGGTCCTTCAAAGATTGTTTAATGTTGTCCTCCCAGCGGGGGTCTGGATCCTTGGCTCTTTGTTTCCCATGCTTGTCGTGGTAGCCGATCTTCTCCCATTCTGCAGACATGGCCAAACCATCTTAGTTGGGACTGTTCTACTTGGGTCTGCAGGGAATCGACCAAAAACACACTGTGATGAAAGCTAGAGACAGAAGTGAAAAATATGAAGAACATGTGGAAAGAACATGTGCTGATGACAGGCGACAGAAGGACTGGGCATGTGTTTTTTTAAGTTCTGTGTTACCTGCGGACCCAAAAGGTATTGATTGACACTTCATTTTCTTGATCTTGATGTCATGTCATCATCATCATGTTCCCCAGGGAGCATAGACCTTCAACAAACGTAGGCTAAGACTTTTCCTGTCCTGCGCCATCCATCAACTCAAGGTTGTGGAGTGTCACCAGTTATTTCCCGTTCCGCTCCTTATAAAGCTTGCAGCCAGAGCTGGATTTAAGTGTTCATAGGCCGAGTGACAGAGTGGTTATAGCGCTGGCCTTTCGTGGCAAAAGTGCCGGGTTCGAAACACGGTGGTGTCACGATCTAGTCTACCCAACTGTAAATGGGCGCCTGACTCTGCTTTTGAGTTGGGGAAGGAAAAGGCAACGTGGGAATAGGTCCCCCCACCTCTCCATGCTGGACCTAGTATAATAAGTCTATAACACTTCACTCCCCTACATGTAAGAGACTACCTTTAACTTTACCGTTTAGGCCCTGGGTACTTTTTTGTGTACGGCGGTGGCCACATCCCGGGCAACAGTCTTGGCTGACTGGCTAAACTACATGGGTGGAGTAGGAGCAATCTTACTCAAGGGAATGTCCATCCCTAGTACACAAAGACTGAGACGGTGAGTGAGGCGGAGGAATCTGAGAAGATCAACGGCTCGCAAAGCGAAACAGCAAAGTGTGTGGCGCACTGGAGGCGTGTCGGACATAGAAAAAGACAATGGCTAGCCACCGTGGAAGAGATTGGGGCCTTACCACGTACTTCCTACAGAATGTAATGGGATCACAACAACAAGATAAGAAACGATATGTAGAGAACTCTCTGTCCCCTGGGGAAGAATCTACTGTACAAATTAACAGGGAAGAGGCAACTCCTCTAATGAGTAAGGAAGTACATAATGACGAGTGTTCCTTAAATTCTGTTGAAAGGGAGCATTCTGAGAAAGACCACCTAAAAACTAGTAGGAGAAGCCTAAAAATAGGAACATGGAATGTTAGAACTCTGAACGGAGAAGGAAAGCTTGACAATCTTATATTAGAAGCAACAGACATGAAACTCGATATACTGGGAGTTGCAGAGGCAAGACTTTTGGATACAGGCTACATAAAAAGAGACCAGTACACGCTTATACACTCAGGAGGAGAAAAACATGAAAGAGGGGTAGGAATGTTGATAAAGAAGGAGTTAGAAAAATACGTATGTGGATACTGGACACACAATGACAGAATGATGTTATTAAAAATGAGAGCAAAGCCATTCGACATATCAATCTTACAAACTTATGCACCAACTAAAGATCACAGCGAGGAAGAAATAGAAGAATACCATGAAGAGCTACAACACACACTTAAACCAGTCAAATCAACAGATGTGTTGATAGTAATGGGTGATATGAATGCAAAAGTAGGAAAAGGAAAATACAAGAAAATAGTAGGACAGTATGGATTAGGGACAAGAAATGATAGAGGAGACAGACTTATCCAGTTCTGTGAAGAAAACCAGCTGGTCATATGTAACACCTTTTTTGAACACCACCCAAGGAAATTATACACATGGAAAAGCCCAGGAGATATAACACGAAATCAAATCGACTATATCATGATAAGACATAGATTTAAGAACAGTGTCACAAGTGCAAAGACATATCCTGGCGCCGACATAAATTCAGATCACAATCCAGTCGACATCAAAGTAAATATAAAGCTGAAAAGAGCAGGAAACAGAAGAAGGAGGAACCCCAGATAGAAATATCAGCGCTGAAACAACCAGATATAAAACAGAAATATTTAATCGACGTCAAAAATAAATATCAACAGTTATTGACAGAAAGCATGGAGCAGTATAGAAGAGAAAACCCAGAAGAAAAAGCAACCGCAAAATGGGAATGCTTAAAAACAAGCATACAATCAGCAAATGCAAATTTACCTAAAAAGGAGTCTAAGAAAAATCAAATTTGGATGACAGATGACATCTTGAATAAAATGACCGAAAGAAAGAAAGCAAAAAACACTCCAGAATATAAAACAATAGACAATGACATACGTACTATGTGTAGAGAAGCAAAAGAACGGTGGATAGAAACAAAATGCAAGGAAATAGAAGACTTGGAAGCAAAGCACAGGACAAGAGATATGCATGAAGAAATAAAGAAATTATCAAATCGGTCACGGTTTGCACAAGGAGGAAGCTGTATCAAGAACAAAAATGGTGTAATATTACTTGATGAGAAAGACATATCAAACAGATATGGGCAGAATACGTAAAAGAATTATTCGAGGACAACAGAGGTAAAAAACCATCACCAGATTCTAATGAAGGCCCAAACATTCTCAGATCAGAAGTAGAGAATGCCATTCATATGATACAAAAAGGAAAATCAGCAGGCATGGATAACATAAAAATTGAAATGATAGAAGCTCTGGAGAGCTTTGGTATAGATACAATCACAGAAATATGCAACGATGTATACAATACAGGATATATACCACACGACATGAAGACATCAGTTTTTATAACATTGCCCAAAAAACCAAATGCAACAGAATGTTCAGACTTCAGAACAATCAGCCTGATGAGTCATGCAATTAAGATACTGCTCAAAATCATACAGGAAAGAATAAAAAGTAAAGTAGACAGCGAAATCCAGGAAGAACAGTTTGGTTTTAGACGGAACAGTGGAACAAGAGAGGCAATATTTTGCCTAAGAATATTAGCAGAAAAATATACAGAGGTCCAAAAAAGTATGTATATGTGCTTCATTGACTATAAGAAGGCTTTTGACAGAGTCCATCATGAGAAAATAATTGAATGCCTCGAAGACATAGGTATTGATGGAAAAGATATAAGAATACTCAGTAACCTTTATTGGGAGCAAACTGCCACAGTAAGAACTGGAAGGAATTATTCACCATACATAGACATAAAAAGAGGTGTCAGACAAGGTTGTGTGCTGTCCCCCTGCCTATTTAATTTATACACCGAAAAAATTTTCAAACAGATACAGGAAATACCAGGACTGAACATCAGTGGAAGGTCAATAAACAACCTTAGATATGCAGATGATACCGTGTTGTTAGCTGAAAGTGAACAGGAGTTACAAGAACTAGTGAAGCAAGTGAACAGTATAAGTCATGAATATGGACTCGACATTAATATTGAGAAAACAAAAACTATGATAATTAGCAAAACAGACGATAAACCCACATTAAAGATAAGCGTAAATGGGGAAATCCTGGAACAAGTCAAGAGCTACGTATATCTCGGTCATATAATAACAGAAGATGGCAGATGTGAAACAGAAATCAAGAAGAGAATAGGAATGGCCAAAGCTACATTCAACAACATGAAACATATACTGACATCCAAACAGTTATCTCACAAATTAAAACTGAGAATCATAAAGTGTTATATATATATTCTGCATTTCTGTATGGTGCAGAAACATGGACGATGAATAAGCAGTTGGAAGAAAGAATTGAGGCTCTTGAAATGTGGATATATAGAAGAATGGGGCGTATCTCATGGAAAGAGATGAAAACAAATAAGGAGGTCCTAGAAAATCTAGGTATGAAAAGAGAACTAATGAGGGAGGTCAAAGTTCGACAGCTAAAATACTTTGGCCACATAAAAAGGCATAACACCTTGCAGAAGACCATAACAGAAGGGAGAGTTGAAGGCAAACGTGCAAGGGGAAGACAGCGCTATAAGTGGGAAGACAACATCAAGAGATGGACAGGAAAGAGTCTATCAGAGTGTACCACCAAGACAAGAGACAGAAGGCGTTGGAGATCCATTACAGCCAACCTTCGTTGTGGAGATGGCAACTGATGATGATGACTTTTTTTCCGAAGCGTGCGATAAAAAAGGGCTAAAGAGCCCTAAAATTTCGTAGGCCCCCCAAGGCACAGCGAGCTGAATAGAAAATACGGCCCTGCATGAAGCTACAGGTGTAACTTGTCATCGACCAGGGAGCCGGCACTAAAGCATATTTAAGCTCTTTCATTGGTGGTTAATGTAGCAATTTATTATACACAGTGAGCTTGCCAGCCGTTTTGGAATACAAGCTATGATATTGGTGAATACAGAAACGTTTTTAATGGTCTGCCAGCAGTGATGTTGACACGTACAAACAAAGCCGTCGACTACAGACAATTATGCTACCGAGTAAAGTGATCCTCGAATATAGACAATGATGCTAAAGAATACAGTGAACCCCGAATAAAGACAATTGTATTAACGAATACAATGAACATCGAATACAGACAATGATGTTGACGAATACCAACTATTGGTGTAGGCGAATAAAATCTGCACTGTACTTGGATCCCCGTATAACCTGAGTTTTATTGAAGATTATTAACAATGTGCAGATTAGTTTCGTATACGCTGTGGGGCACGTTGTTTCTACTGTAAGAAACATTAACCTGTATATTTTTTAAAGACCTGCGACTGCCAGTTTTGGTACGTGTTGCTTTAGGTGCTACTTTGTTTTAGTTGGAAGAGTAATTAAAACTGACATGGGAATTCTTCGCATTTTCTTGCATTTTTGTTGGATGTGTTCATGGGCAATGTCCCGGATGATCTTTGACTCTTTTGTACTTGTTTTGTTACTTTATGTTAGAGCCATTGTGGTGTAGGTTTAGTTTTGGTGTACTGTGTTAGCCGTGTTGTGACAGCGATGTTTGTTACTTACTTCACTTTTTCGCTACTTACTTCACGTTTTCGCTGCTTATTTCACTTTTTCGCTACTTACTTCACTTTTCCGCTACTTACTTGTTTTTGTTGTGGATCTGTATTCCACGAAGAGCTAAAATATGTTGATGATGATGATGATGAAAGCAGGTTCGATTACACAAATGGGCAACTGTGTGATATGTGTGTGATGTATTTTGTAATTATAGACTAAAAAAAAAGCAAATAGCATTTCTGCATCAGGCTTAAATTGTTAACATTACTTCAAGCTTTTCAATTATAATAAAACTGATATGTAAAGTAATCAGGTTTATGCGTACAGTTTTATAGAACTGGGTGCTAATTTTTGGGGTTTCTTGTCACGGAGTTTCCCGCCATCATCGTTTTCACTGTGTATCTCGCCAAATGCTTGGTTAGTGATTATACGGCAATGTAAACCTTAAAACCCGGTAATATGAAGTTACTATTTTTTTTAAAAGGGTTGTGCTCAGTGCCAAGGCAGAGGCTGCTCTTTGACGAAGTAAGCATGCCTACACGTAATAATATACAGCGGCTGTAGGCAACTGTATGAGCTATGGGGATCAATTTTAGAAGCACTGAACGCTCTAATGATGTAGGAGAGGAAGGTGATCCAGTTACACGCCCATTGAGGCATATTGTTAATATGATGTTAGGGCCCATATTTTCTTGAACTCTAGGGGTGATGTGGTCAGCATCACGCCGGCCGCCTGAACCTTCCTAGAGTTGCTCTGGTACCCAATTCATGAGGCTTGGTCGATCCCGGAGCTATTTGCGGTCTAAAAAATTCAACCTCAACTAGGAAGCCAGTGCACTAACCACTGCGCTACTGCGGCTCCTTAAGTGTAAAGATGTACTTTGATCAAATCATGTCTGAAACGTTGCGTGGAAAAATCAGTCTCCCTTGTAGAATGAAAAGTTTGAAAACGTCTCTCAACATTACCCTTCTTGGCAAAAGTAATAACGGCCTTGCACAGTGTCGTAGATTTTTCGATAGGGGAATTAAGACATAGTTTGGTCCTTTCTGGGTAGAACTAGACAGGTGGTGACTCAGTGAGAGATGAGATAAGAAAATAGATTTTCACGAGTGAAATGGTGGACAAATAGGTAGAGTCTGTCCCTGGACTCAAGAAGATCCTCTCGTTCAGCCCATCTCTACAACCGAACTTTGTTAGTCAGACAGTATTCCTACATATATATTAATATATATATATATATATATATATAACTATACATATATATATATATATATATATATATATATATATATATATATATATATATATATATATATATATATATATATATATATCACCCACTCACATACACACACATAAGTGACGACAGTTAGACGCACAGACGTGACAAATTATATTATGGAATAAGGATATTTTGGCACGAGCTGACCAACACATGTAAATAAAGTTTTTATGTAAATTTTATTTACTATAAAGAAACTCTACAACAGCAATATTATGAATATCAATCAAATACAAATAAACATAGGTTAATGAAATTAATAAAGAAATAGACTCATAGGTGTAATCCTCCCTCCCTCTGTTGAGACAAGATCCCGTTAGAAGAAAGTTATTAACCCCCAAAGAGTCAAAGATTTATACGCTATTGTCTAGGATTTCCCTCTACAGTAAAGAACAGAGTTTATACGTTAATCTATTCTGAAAGGGACAGTATTTGCAAAACTTGCTAAAAGAAATAACAACATGCGTACCTGGATTCTACAATATATGAGAATTATTCATTTATCCTTCCATTCTCCTCAGACAACCGTGGCCACGTGCATTCGTTCTTACCTAATACTTGGTTTGCACCTTCTGGAACAATATTTAGAACACACGCACACAGCAAATCCAGTGTTATTTTGGCAAAGAAAACCCCAGCTCCTCAAAGACAGATTAAATCCACTTCTCCGGGGAACGTTCACTTTGTTACTTTTATTTAGGACTTCTGTTTATGTCACATTAATTAGACCAGGTAAGAAATTTAACAGTGCGCACAGTGTCAATAGCTTGAGATTTCCAGTACATAGGAATGTCAAGTCGGTAACTTCTCTCAGTATAAAAAAATCCTTGTCACACCACGAATGGTCGATAGTCGGAAAATGTCAAAAGTTTGATTATGTCAAATGTTTGATTTTGTTGCCACCACAGGCTGAATGTATATGAAAATGGGAAAAAGAAATATGGATCTATAGGCCCAGTTACCAAATGTATTCTTAATGTTCTTTGGGTTGGTACTCTGTCTTTTTCTGGGTGTAGACACGAAGCCAGACAGGTTTACCTTGAAAACCCAGATACTAAGTAAAAAATGTTCTTTTGTAAGGTTATTCTCAGATTTATATGGAAGCCGCTGGTAGATTTTGGGTTTGACCCAATACTGTTTAAATGAGAAAAAAATACAAATACTTAACCATAATATAGTATTCTCAATCCCATCCTTAACCCGCGTAAAATATAATATATTCATACACTCAGTTATTTAACTGTGAATAGAACTACACGTGTATCTCATATTGAATCGTTTAATAAAAGTCTCCGTAAAATAAGCGCTAGTCATTTATATTTTTAATCATCATGAATTAGAAATAAATATATATTTCGTCAGTACTCATAATGAATAGTGCATTTACTAGACGATTAAAGTAACTCTTACTGGTTAATATCAGTTAGTTAGATTTACGCTACAGCCGGAACAATTTAGCTATAGATTATATTTAGTTCGCTAGTCAATTAACACACAATAAAATCCTAGTGGAATATAATTGACGGACTCAACAGTTAAATCACTCTACACAGAAAAATCTTAGTGAAATAAAATACGGACTTAACCATTAATCACTCAATCTTCTATTATAGTATTTACCACAAACACGCTTTGCAGGCGACCTTCTGTCTTGACTGACTGTGTGTGGTGCACCACTTTATGTGGGGGCCTCCCAGTAACGATAAAACAGACAGACTGCTGTGTTCGTTCCAGATTTTGCTCTTTTCCTCGGACCTTCAGGTCCCGAGTGTTCCTCTACAAATGCCTTTGTGCAGATGAGGAAGGGACATTCCTCGAAACCTTCGGGTATATGAGGCTCTGTCCATTTTTGGCTGGAACGACGTCTCGATTGTCTGGAGGTTTTATAGCGAATGTGAGTACACATGAGGGCAAGTCCGGGCACAATGGGCTAATCACCTGTTTGCCAGTTACTTTGATTACATGTTTTGCCCAAGGGCCTTGTGCCCTTTGGGTCCCCTCTACACCTCTTTTCACGGGGTAGAAGAGGTTCCGATTATGAGATGAGATGAGATGACCACAAACACAGAATTTAACGATCTCCAATCGAAAAACTAAGTATTTCCACTGTTATAAGGGATCTTAGAATTCGAAACTAGATGTTCTCTTAAATTCTGTCGGTACTGGATAAATTGAGTTTAAAGGCAGAGATATATATATATATTAAATTTCCAGAACTTCGCTCAGACTTGTTACTTTTAACGCCTTCGCTCAGATTTCGGGCTTTTCCTCGGTCGATCTGCGAATCAGAGGGAAATTTCACGCTTTTACCGCTTGCAGGCTCTGGCAATCGAGCGAAGCCCGTCCTTTGATCTGGCGATTCTCACCGTGTTTAATTACCTTCCAAACGAATGGATTCAGGGGGGAGTAACTGTGATTATCTGCCCTTGGTTCCAAATTATCTACTCCTTCTACTCAAATTATTTCCCTTGATCACTGTCTAACGAAAAATACGTTACAACTACATTAGCTTATCTTCCCCTGAGCCAAAATTACGACTCTTTTGAAATAGTCGCCCCTTTCTACACGTTCCGTCTCTCCCTGGTTGATCCTATTACGACGATTTTCAATCGCTGGCTTTATAATTACAGGTAACCGGCTCAACGTTAGCTAAATAGGTCTGTTGGTAAACATTCCTAAGGAAATAGAGAACAGAAAATAAAATAGGCGTGCTAAATTAGAAAAAGAGACAGATCTCTGAGAGTAGGAGGGTTTTATGTTAACAAAACGTGTGTAGGTGAAAGCCAGGTGAAAGAAAAAAGTAGATAATGAAATAGATATATGAAAGCTATTATCATAATATGTCACACACAGTAAACACATACACTTCTCCTTAACTGGAGTTTTAAAAAATCCCAAAACAAATAAAAACAAAGAAGCCATATTCCAATTCAAAATTAAAATGATAGGATTTTCGCTCTGCTTCCATTCATTCGTGCAAACTTGTATGTACAAAATGGGTCTTAAAAGTTGATACACATGCACACATAGAATCGTGTCATAACACAACTTTAATTGCGAAATGAACCCACACAGAAGATAGGAAGAGTGAAAATGTGCGTGAAATTCGCTCAGTACATAAATAGACTGCTTAAACAATGCTACATGTCTCTCTACCGGGCGATCTTCTTCCTGGAATTCCATCAACAGAGACGTGGAAAACTCAAACTAAATTATATTTTAACGATTGTTAACTTCACTTAAAACAGATGATAGCTTTCCTATCTTACTGATGTTCACAAATAAGGTGAAGTTTTGTACGCTAGCGTGTGGCTTTTCACTGGGAACGTCGAAAAAAGTGGTTTTAATCCGGAAGATACTTTGCTTTTAAACACAGGCCAGAGAGGATAGTTTTCTAACTTAAATAGGTTTGTTGTTTTATTCCCTTCTGTCACCTATGGATCTACCAAGTCAGCCCCACAGATTTACCGGCGTAATCCGATCGATCGGTTGCCGAGAAAAAAAAAGGGGGGGGGGGGCGGGAGAGCTGAAATACAGTACATGCAGACCTCTCTTTTGTTAGATGAAACAAACTGTTGAATATTGCTATCATGTAGAGCAGTAGTTCTCAACATTGGCCACATGATCCACCAGGGTGCCATGCCGTATTTCTAGGGGGCCACAGTAAGATAGTAAAGTACCTTTTCTCAAGCAAACACCGACTATGAGGGCGGCCCACAGTGGTAAATGAGGCTCAGAAGGGGACCATGAGCAAAATAAGGTTGATGACTCCTGGTGTATAAAGAATAGTCGTAGACGAACGAACGAATTTTATTTTAACAGGGTTGAGAATTGGGCTCGTAGCAATGATGGGCTGCTGTCTGTCATATAGTAACCTTGCATGAGGATATCACACCACAAGTGAACACACTAGAGTAAGTTCGACTCGTTCAATCAACCATCTTTGAGACCTGGAACAAGAAGAAAATTTACAAGGGTCAAAGTTGGAGGGACAGACAGTGATATCAAAATAAGAATACAGAAATCAAGAGGAGCTTTCATTACATTAAAAAATATACGGAGATCAAGATTTTTTTAATGGGTGCTTGCGTAGAAAAGAAGGTTTGAAATGGTATGACAATATCATTAATGTGGAACTGATGCCAAGAACGAGACAGTGCCATTGGAACGAACGAACGAACGAACGAACGAACGAACGAACTTTATTTTCAAAGGGTTGGAACAAGAGATGAGAAGAAGACGCTGGTGATGGATAGGACACACAATAAGGAAACCTGTTTATAGCTTTACCAGACAGTCCTTGTTCTGGAATCCCCAGGGCAAGAAAGGCAGAGGGAAACCAAAAACAAATAGAAAAGAGAACTGGAAACAGAAGTGAAAATTCTAAGGAAGACGTGGAAAAGTCTTGAACTGATGGCACGTGACAGGAGGACTTGGCGTCTGTGTTTTTTTTTTTTTTTTGAAGGCCTGTGATCCTTGGGGAGCCAAATGGTATTGGTTGATTGATTGATGTAACTCTAATAATAATATAGTAACTATGGCAACACATATACAAGCAATAGCATTAACACAAACATACATTTTAATGGAAAACGAAAACGGTGTGCATTTTATTGATCAAAGACTGCTTCCAAAAAACGATTAAGATATCTGCGGTGACACGTGAGAACTGTTCGAAGTTAATGATAGAGTTTCCAGGTGAACACTAAAATCACAGAGGAGGGAGGAAAACAGAGCCGGTTGGAGATAACGCCGCAAGTTAACAATGTTCAGAGGAACAAAGGCCTTTTGTTCGAAGCTTGCTCTGAAAGTTGAGACACGGATCAACAGCCGTGGTTTCAATACAGAAATTGTCGTCTGACAAGTGTGAACATCGTATTGGGCAAGTGAATGGTAATATGAGAAATTGGCATTGTCCGGACCTAGGGATTTTTTACAGATTCATCACAGTCTGTGAACTATGTTTTTGTTACATGCTTCATGAAAAGAGGGAGTTTGTGAAAATCTGCTAGAAATGTCGTTATGTCTTTTTAATGGAAAAATCACCGGGACCTATTAAGCGATATATATATATATATTTTTTTTTTTCTTAACCAGCGGCACTTGAGCTTTTAGCCCTTCGGCCCAATGACATGTCATTGCGAGGCTGGGGAACCTGAGGACTTTCCTTCCAACCCGGTCAGGAGCTTCGCTCCTTCCCATCCACAGAGGGTTTATCACAGGATCCGTTCAGGCTATTCAGTCAAATTTCCGGCCGTAAACATTTCTTCAAACGCTGACGCCCGGGTTTGAACCATGAACACCTGGTCGCCAGTACAACGACGAAGCCATTACACCAGCGCGGCTCCCATATATATATATATATATATATATATATATATATATATATATATATATATATAGAGAGAGAGAGAGAGAGAGAGAGAGAGAGAGAGAACGAGCGAACGAACGAACAAAGTTTAGCCCATCCATCGACAAAGTGAAATAGTGCAGCATTATGAAGAAGTCAAGAGGTTTATATGGAGCAGTCACAAGACCGAGTGAGAAGCAGAGCGTCCTGAACACACAGCAGAAATAACGCTTATTACCAGCTCAACAGAAGTAAACAAGTGGTAATCTTCAGACTCCGTACAAGCCACAACAGATTGAGACATCATGTATTAAAGAACTGCAGAACTGCAGATAGGAACAACCGACAAGTGTATCTGCGGCACGGACAAAATGACCAGTTAATGTATGCGATGGAAGTGCCCAACATATGCAGAGCAGAGACATTGTATATATCCGTTACCAGTACTCTATCTGGACAAAGTCTATGGAGATACCACTAACCTCAGGCTGACCACCGCTTTCTTTAAACATATTCAAGCTGATGCCTGAAAGTTTACTGCTACCACGATTCTGCTTCTTGTTCGAGTTAAGTCTGTGTGTGTGCGTGCGTGCGTGTGTGTGTATGTGTGTGTGTGTGGTAACGAAAGGTTCGAATAAATCGATTGTTCTCAAAATTTTTACGACCACGACCCAAACTTCACAGGTGGCGAAGCGGACGATAAATGTACTAAATTCACAATTAAAAATTATTTATAGGAATTCAGCCAAAGGTAAAAGTGAATGTAGTTCCATTGTAGATACTGCCGTATGGGAGTGAAGTGTTGGAGACTTCACTATACTACGTCCAGCATCGAGAGGTGGAGTGACCAGTTCCCTTCCTCGCTACCTTTTCCTTCCTTAACTCAGAAGCAAAATCAGGTGTATCCATTTACAACTTGGTAGACTGGAGCGCGTCAAAACCAAGAATCGAACCCAGCACTTTTGCTGCGAGAGACCAGTGCTTTAACTACTCTGTCCATCGGACGCTCCAGCTAAAGACATGCCGCTTAAAACGTGGAGTAAGGGACGCGACCTATCACGTTGAGACCTATAAGCTAGGAATGATAGAAAAACTACACGATGTTAAGGAACTTGACCACAACCAAAACAACTGGAGAAAATGTAGGGGATGAATTGGACATTGTGACATTATAACTCGTTTGCTTTTTCGTAATTTCCTCTCATTGCCCTTTTTATCTATTATTTCGGCATATTTAACTCACATAGTTTCGTGCCTATCCTCTTCTCAGAATTGTTACCCTTTTTCCCTACTATCATTGTTCACGTTTCACGCTTCGATGCATAACAGGGCCAGACAATCGTCCATTCCTGAGAGATTAATTGAATCGCCAAACGTGATAATACCACATTGACTTCAGGTAAATGCGAGCATAAAATGTTTGTTCAAGATTGCGTAATCACTTCCGATCCGACAGTAGAATGGACTTGCAATAAGAGTTTAATTGTATAGGCCACGATTTGTCTAGACAGGCAGTCCAATTCATTTTGAAGAGTGAGTGGGAAGTGTGATATAAGTAAACTTTGACAACACTTTACGGAAGGTGGCTGTTTAAATTCTCAAACGTATGAGTCACGCAAGAAATTTCATAAGCACTACTCTATCATAACATGTACTTTGAATGCCATTGGTTTGGCAATTTGAGTCGTCATATACAATTGCTGTGATTGGGAGGTGCCAAGTTGCAGACAACAAGAGTGCGTGGGTGAAGTCTTAAAATTTAATGTAAAACATTTAGACCTACGGCATTGCATTCCCGAAATCGTCATGTAGACAGCTCGGACTGAAGCCAGGCAACAACGGAAATAAAGATTCTGACTTTAAATAGGTGCGGACTTAGTGGAACGCATCTGAACACTTCAGCAAGAAAACCTTAAGTTATTCATACAGAAACCGGACAATACAGGACTTACGCACAAAGTCGCAGAGGGATTGTTAATAGAACTAAATACCCCGACGTGTGTTCTAGGCATCTATATCAAGTTGCCAAGACTATTTACCTGAGCAAGAAGTCTAAGATTTCTCAATTATTGAGTTTGTGGTACCAACAAGAGGCGACCCGACTATTTGTGGTACAACCCGAAGAGGCCATTTGCTGTACTACTATTCTGTGGCTCAAAGCTTGTAATTGACACTTGAAACCTACATTCCACGGGTTGTGAAGATTCTTGCCTTGACCGGGAGCGGTTACCTCCTGACTGCTTTGGAAACGTGCCATCCACAACAGAGACGAATCTACGGAACCAGCAGCATCGGCACTTTAACATTTGGCACGTCCCATTTTTTGCCGGCCAAACACAGAACGTTCTTTTCTAAAATTAAGCTTACGAAAGCCGATATATTCCATGATGAGAATTAGCTTTTATTAATCATCAGTTCTTATTTATTTACAAGTGTTAGAGTAATTGATCATTAAATTTGTATATGTTGTTTCTGTATGAATACATAGTTGAACTAATTATTACAAAGAGAAGTGCACACGTGTGAATAAGTATTCTAATATATGTAGTTATATCTACATCTAAAGAGCCAATACGAACAATAAAAATAATAATAGTAATAATAATAATAAAAAGCAGAGGAATTTTACTGTTAATTCAGTTGAAGGCTTGAACGAACTAATATTATATCTCTCCACAAAAGGCGGCGGGAAAGATAAAGAGTTAATGTGCTCAGACACATTCAGCATTGTTCTCGATTTCTTAAATATCTTGTGAACACTCCTTCGACGTAGAAGCATCATCATCCTTCTATCTGCATCTCTGTCTATAGTAATCTTGTGCGAAGGTAGACACCTTGGAAGACCCACATTAGCTACTCTAGGCTTTGGCCACTGTTGGGCCACTACTGCAGAGAAAAGGGGAGATAACCCGTGACAGACTTACCTTCAAGTAACTGTAGTAGATTTTATTAAGATAGGTTGAAGATGTTTAAGGTCCCGTCTGGGCAGAGGTGATAATGGTAAACTATGAGATAATAAGGGGTAAGAAATAGCTTTACTTTTCACAATGGTGAGAGAGTAAGAGAAAGGACAGTCTCTGGATTGAGTAATTGCTCTAATCCAGCCTATCTTACGACAATATTTAACTAGACGCACTTTCTCTCCTGGTACATATATACGAGTTACACTCCACTTATATATACACAATTCTGTGACATAATACGTACAGACGTGAACCAAGCTATGGATAACATATAATGGGCAGGGGTTGACCAACACGATAACTTAAGGTGTATTATGTTTATTGTCTCTAGAAAAAAATCACAATATCAATCATCAGAAAGTATAGTTTACAGACACAAAAATGCAAGACCAACTATTAACCCAATAGGCCCTCCTCTCTGGTAAAGGAACCCCAAAGTAGATCCCAACAGAGGTACTTAACCCAAAAGATTAAAGTTAATACTAAAGTAAAGGGAAAGACGATAAAGGAAAGAACAAAGTCTTTAGTTAATCTATCCTGGGGAAAAAATAATATAATAGTAGTAGTGAACCCGAAAAGACAGAAGTGAATAAAATGATCATACAAAATATGAAATATTCATTTTTCTTTCTTACAATCTGTCAGTCTGTGGACACATTTCAATCGCACTTACCGACTACTCTTGTATGTAACAGCTGTTTATCTTTGACATATTTCATGGGTGGTGCTGATCCAAGGGAGCCCCAGTTCCTCAAAGAATGATTAATTTTCCTAATGGGGAACGCCCGCTTAGATAGTGCTAATTTTATGTGTCAAAATTCACGTCAGGTAGTTTATGTAGAAATATTTAGATTGCGATCGAAATGTTCACCATGGACAGCACACAGTGGTCCGATATTTAAGGAAATGTCTGGTGGGTACACTGTTAGAAAACCAATAAGAATAAGCAAAGGATCTCCTATCTGTGGGTTTTTTTCCTTTGTTTCTCTCTGGGGTTGAGTTCCGGTTATGGACCCAAGTATTCTTTTTTTCTGGATAAATCCACTCGAAAACAGAAAACCACGATAGTCAGTATTCTGGAACAAAATGTTATATAGATGTTTGGCCGCCACAAGCGGATCAGATTTGCTGTAAACAATCTGGGTAATTTCTTGTCCAGTTTATGATCTTATTCTTAAAGTTTATATGTGGGAACTCTCTCTCTCTCTCTCTGGAAGAAAGCAAGAGGACCGCACAGGTCAAAATCTAAGACCAAATAATATTTTAAGAATGTTTCTGGAGCTTTTCAAACCGCTAAATCGCAAGGGTTGTGATCGCCTAGAGGTGGAAAAAACAAACATTTTAACAATATCAATATTATAATCTCAAACGCGTTAGGTAAGACCTCTAGATCATTCCGGTATTAAATTATATTTAAACCCACAAGAGTCTAGCTAATATTATCGCGCTTTAACACGAGATATAAACTCTAGTAATTCACAAAATTACGCATGATGAATAAAAGTAGATTTATCTCTAATTATCAATCGCCTAGCGTATATTAATTAATTTAAAGCGTCTCTTACTGGGGGAATAACAAGAAATTAAATTTATTTATTACAGCTGGAACAATTGTATAAGTTATTTAATATGCTTATTTAATAAACACAGAAATCCCAGTGAAAAACTTTAATACGTTAAGACACTCGAAAGTCTATATATATATTATGATTACCGCCATGCAGGAAACTGACACTCTCCACGAATCTAAGAAATTCTCTCTATATAGAACTCCAAGAGTTCGCGCTAGCAGATATCAACAATTCGTGCGGCAGACTGACAAATGAGTTTTAGGAAACTGCACATATATACTGAATCGGCCCGATATCGCCCATGAGAATTCTACGTCCATTTTATTATCAGGTGTTAATCAGAGGTTTCAGATCTCGGCTCTGACGTCGTAACGTGACCGTCGGTGGCCCGCCTCCTGAAGGAATGTCAGTAAAAGATACCGAAATAGTTTTATTTTAATAGCCCGAGAGAGAAGACAACAAAGGGCGAATGTCGTGGCTGCCAGCACGATAACTTATTGCATACCAACCAGCAATCGTGGGAATTCCACTCCAGTTGTTTAGTTGTAAGAGAGAAAGGGGTGACTGAGGGATTAAAGAGAGGCTCGATTTTCATACGTCACAGTAACAAGCAGTAAGTAAACGTATTGATGCTTAAGGGTTGTTGCCTCAAATGACGTCACGCAGTAAGGGGAGGGAGATCAAAATTAAGTGACGAACTGTGATGATAGGGGAGAGGGTTAAAAGACATATGACGTCACAAAAATACGAGTGAGGATCTCGTCTTTCGTATATGATGTTGGAATAAAATAGATTTTGAAACCTCATTTCTCCTAGTTATTTTTATCCCCAATAAAAGGTAACTTGTGGACGACTTTTTAAAATCTAATTTTAATTTAACTGAGTTAAAGGTTATCACAATTATCCGATATTCCAGCTGCGATTATAATAATAAAACAATAAAAGAAATACCAAGTTAACACTATCTCGACAACAGTTCAATGAGATGAAAGACACAGAAGTTTAACAAGTAGAAAGTATTAGGGCTGACGAGATCGTTAAAATTATTTATTTATTTATTGAGAAAATGCAAAAGCATTAAGCTTGGAAGGGCAAGGGTTTAGGCCCTCTCTCGTGTTGAGAGATGGCACACTATTTTTTAAAGCCTGGTTAATTAAATACTATTTTTAAAATGGTGAAAATTAAATGACGTCATATGTGAACGCCCTCTATAGGGGTTCCATGCTCCATAAAGAACGCAAAGGAAAATATGATGATGAAAAACATTAACGGCAGTCGTTAAGCAAACGTTCCTGTCTACTAGATAGTTTCAAGAAAGAAAAAAAAGATTGTGTTCCATTATAGTTGTGCAGCTTAATAGAGTTTGTGTTAATAAAATTAACAATAGTCTTGGAGGTAGTTTTACAAATGAAAAATACACTAGTAACTCCGGACGTTTCGAGATTATTACTGCATCAACCATAGTCAGAAACAGGAAATATAGTCGAGAAACATAGATAACTGAGTGTCACGGTTTGCTTCCCCTTTGCTCTGCAGTGATGGTACAATTATGGCAAAAACCTACAGTATCTAATGTGGGTCTTCACAGGTGTTTACCTGCGCACAAGATTACTCTTGGTAGAGATGCAGATAAAAGGATGCTGATGCTTCTATCTCGAGGGAGTTTTCACAAGATATTTAAGAAATCGAAAACAATGCTGAATGAGTCTTAGCAGTGTTAACTCTTTATCTTTCCTGCCGCCGTTTGTGAAGAGATATATAATATGACTTAGCTCGTTCAAGCCCCAAACTGATTTAATTCAGTGAAATCTTAATTTAGTAGCTCTGCTTTAAGTGTATTTAAGGCGACTGAGACATACGAAGCAGTACACTAAAAAAGGATTAAATCAACTATAAATCTGTATATATACAAATAACAAATTTAATAATAAAAAATATTTAACAGTATGAAGTTAATAATTCTCTTTCAAAAACAATGTTATGATCACAGGGTGATGTTACGGATATTTAGGGAATTTTCTGAAAAAAGTTCACTTGGCAGCTTTTAAGTTTGTACTTAGCTGCCAGTAAGTTTGGTTTCTGCTCCAGCCGATGGTTGGTTCTTTGCAGGTTTTGGATTGGTGCACTGTCGTCACTGTTCAAGTCTGGAGGTTGTGACACGTTTCAAGAAATATTAGAGAGTAATCACGAAGCTGGTCCAGCGTCTTCAAGACCCGTCTGACGATGGTGTCTAGCGTTGACAGCAGGCCACGTAAAGCACACACTTTGTTCCAGAGATAGTACCCTCAACTGGTACCACCAACTAGTGTAGTGAAAGAAGAGAAATAAATACCCTCTTGAGTATTGGTTTTCCTGACACACAATCGTGTGCCCACCCACCCCCTTTTTTCATTCCACCATCTCATCTACCTCAGAACTTTACCTCTCTGAGCATTAAAATCAATCCCAGTATGCGGAAAACATTCATTACATTTATATTGAATATCTTTACATTTGCACTGGTTGAAAAGGTGACTAATATAATAAGTATGTACAGTTTTATCGTCATCCACTCTTTGCTCCATATGGATCTTGGGACTACTTCTGCTTTTGCTTCTCTTTGAGAAACCGCATAAAGCAGTCACCAGCTCTTGCAGTAGTCATTCATGAAACCATAATTTTATATGCTGAGGTTGCCAGCCTCGTATGACTTGGACATCCATTAGCAATTTTCACTTGTTAATAAATGCAAAATATAGAATTTTAAAATGTACAACTCACCCTAAAATCTCTTTAGGTATACTTACTCCTGGCTCAGAGAAATAGTTAAGGCAACTTGTTTAAGATGTCTCCTACACGCGGTTTGAGGTATTACTTTACAATAGGCTCCAACTCTGACTTTTGTATTTCAGATTCCTAGGATTCCGGCTTTCCGTGTTAATGTAGGTAGAGTTTACCTTAGATATAAGTCCACAAGATGCCCAAACAAGGTCCGGTCCAATGAATAGAATTATGATCCTATTCCTTACTCTGTCTATCTGGTTGTCTTCTTGACGAAGTAAATTTCAAAGTCATCTAAAAAGCGAAAGTGTCAGATTATATTGAAACTTTCGTCCCACGCACGTGGTTGTTACAATCTGACCAGGCTCCAATTGTATTCAAACATGCGTGCTATGCTAACTTCCTCATGGAATTGTCTGCATGACTTACGCGTTTGTGAATTTCAAACGGTCATTTTCCTTATAAGGAGTTGGTATTTCCGTTAATTCTTCACTACAACTTCTAACATTATCACAAATAATGTCTTCGTAATAATTCTGTCCGGAACGATTACAACATGTCCGTCGTCTTTAGGTGCGTTTATACAATAAGTCACCACCTGGATAATTTACTGCCCTGTATCTTTGCAAACGAACAATCATGGTGTGATCAGCTGGGTTGTGTTCTCTCAGGAGAGAAATTAAGAAATCACAATAACCATATCAGCGCTAGATAAACTTGCTGGAGTGTACTTCGGCGCGCCCAGGTTTGGTACATGAGAATTTTACCAACATGACTGTCGGTCAATATTGCATCACCTGTCTACTCTCTCAGCAGGGATGGTCAGGTAAACAGACATGACGAATTATTACAGGAAGAAGTGTAAACAATGGCTCGAAAATACCAATACTGCCGGAGAGGAAAAGAGAGCAAACAAAATTATACGACACTGAGGGGAAAATGATAAGGACACTTCAGGTTGACACGGACAGTCGTTAATCGCTGTAAACGTTTTTCTGCATCAAGCAATATGTTTCTTTATGTAAAAAAAAATATTTGCTATTTTATTTTGGTTTGTGTATTGCGTTTATATTTCTTTCTTGTTCTATATGTGTATTTTTTGGACGGGTTAATTTTGAAACAAGAAGAACAACAAAAATGACAATCAGAAAGATACAGACGTTCGTGAATGGGTGCTTGTGGAGAATCGACGGATTGAAGCGATATGACAGGATGACTGTTGTAGAATTATGTAAAGAACAACACAAATAACAATGAAACCAGATGTGAAGAGAAGAGTCTGGCGTTCGGTAGCACATACATCGAGAAGAGGACAACTAGCAAATGGCAAACGAATAGCTGGTTGATCGCAGCTGAGGCTCAAAGACGTGTGCAAAAGAGACATGAAGGCTCTGGACATAAATCCAGCAGCCTGGAATTATAAATCCGACGATCGCACCAAGTAGCGAGGCTCCCTACAGCACCAGCTCAGATTGCGCAAAAATTTGCTCTTACAACAAGCAAAAGAGAAACCAACCCGTCAGAAGGAACACCAGAAAAAAAAAAGCGGAGGGTTATCACCTCAAGGACGAATCATTCCCATAGTCAGTTACGACTGAAGGGGGCTGTTACTACTATTACTATTACATTGAGAAAACTAACTAATAACATTGAAAGACAGACTCTGTTGTGGAATTACCAAGATCAGAAATATAGAAGAAGACGAAATCTAACCCCAGAAAGATGGGGGCTCGTCAAGCTGTTAATAGATGGAGTCAAAAAAAAAATATCTTTAAGAATGAACTAGAGACAGGTATTAAAGGGCATAGAAGACACGGAAAGAGCTTGAACGGATGACACCAAACAGGAAGTCTTGACGTGTGTTTATTGAAGACCTGTGCTTCACAGACAGCTGAAAGTTAATTATAATGATGTTTATGTGTTAATTTTTTTCCCACTAGTCTCCTGCGCACCGTGTCATTTTTTTTTCTTCACAACATTTCCATATTTCTCGTCTTGGTTCTCTCTTAGTGTCTGTTGCTGCCGAAGTTTATCCCGGAACGTCACACGTTACTAGAGTATTATTCATTAGTAACGTTGGCTTCAATACCAGTGTTTTTCATGTTCTAATTTTTTTAGTTGCAACTGTGAGGGGGGAGGAGGAGGGAACACGAACCTGAGAACAAAAACCGATAGGTAGTGGGTGGCAGGGGGGAGTGAGGTAATTTCGATTATCTGTTTTGCCAATGTCGTTTTAACTACCCAAGTTTGGGTGCTACTCAGAAGTACAAAAAAACTTAACTTCCCGCTAATAATAAGAACGTATATATCTCACACGTTATTAATTATAGTGGCCTATGTTGTTGATTTGGGGCATTCCGTTCAACCGCCAAGGAGCGCCGCTTACATTAGGGACAGTAGCTAAAATTAAAGCAACCTTTTAGTCTGAACTCCTGTCTAGTATGGAGAGTTCAGAGGAAGTAGTTAAGGTACAACTACGTCATGAATGTCAATGTCATATGTATTTATAGATTTCAGGCGTAGATATTTCTCATTGCTCTCAGATCTATTGTTTCAAGCTTTATTCGCATGTACTGTGAATATTCTGTGAATAATCTTATCATGAAATCACGATGTAGGGTATCCTGTGAAAATATAGAGCGATCATTTGTGGCATGTGGTTTCTGAGGATGCAAGATATAGAATCAACATTTCCCTCGTGCCCGCATGTAGTAAAATGTTACAACGAAAGGTTGAGTTGTAAGGCCGGAAACCTCACCCTGTAGAAAGAATTATTATATACTGGTCACAAAAAGTAGGGAATATTTTAAGATGGTATGTATTATTTTACAAAAGAGTGGATTTCGTATTTTAATGGTTGTACGGACATATCGAGCACGCTCTTCTCCACTCTCACGTGCAATATCATGTTGACCTGGTGACTCGTGATGAGTAAGCCAATCCCAAGAACAGAGGTGGGGCCCATCCGTAAAGTTCACACATTATTCTTTTTCACAAAAATGCGTGTATCTCGGGTTTGATGAACACTACTCACCATGGACAGGCATAAAAAGACTCTGCAACAGATAAAATTTCTTTTCTTCGTCATGGAACGTTTGACAGAACAGCAGAGATGGATAGGCATAGGCATGTTGCAAACCGGAAGTCAGCAAGTGGATGCTGCTCAGAACCTCAATGTTTCACAGTCAGTTGTCAGCAGACAGTGGAACAGGTATCAAAATTTCCGCACAGTGACTGATCTGACTCGGACTGGCCGCCCAAGAGTCACTACACGCCGCCAAGATAAACTTCTTGTTACTCAGGCCATCAGAACTCGGACTCTAAATGCTACTCAACTTCAGCAACACCTTCAACAGACCACTGGGATCCGGGTCTCAACTCAGACAGTACGAAACCGTTTGCACCAAGTGCAACTGGACTCACGCAGACCGTTTGTAGCTTTGCCCATGTCACCACAACACAGGCGAGCAAGAAGGGATTGGTGCCAACGTCATCATCGGTGGACCAATCAACAGTGGGCATCAGTGATGTTTTCTGATGAGTCCCGTTTCGTTTTGGATTTTCATGATCGTCAATGACGTGTCTGGCGACGGCGAGGTAAGCGTTACCAGCCTCCTGCAACTGTTGCACACAACCGTTATGGAGGTGGCAGTGTAATGGTGTGGGCAGGCATCTGTATGAATGACAGGACCGACCTTCACATATGCCAGGTCAATATCACAGGGCTCTACTACCGTGACAACATCATCGAGCCTATTGTTGTGCCATTTGCTCAACGGCACGGACCAGATTTCATCTTCCAGGATGACAATGCACGTCCTCACCGTGCTCGCGTCGTCCAAGATCACCTTCAGATGCAGCATATCCGAACGTTATCGTGGCCGCCGATGTCCCCCGACCTGTCTCCTATTGAGCATTTGTGGGACCTCCTGAATAGACGCGTCCAACAACGTCCAGCCGCTCCATAGACTCTTCAGCAGTTAGCCCAGGCCCTTCTGCAGGAGTGGCAGAGAATTCCTCAAGACAACATCAGAAGGCTTATATGCAGTATGAGATGTCGTTGCAATGCATGTTTAGCGGCAAACGGGGTGTGATGGACGAACTCAGCTGACCCGGATTGACCCTGAATTTTGTTGGATGAAAGAGTACGACCCTTTGTAACGACCCCTTCGTATAGCATCAGTGGCCCCGAAAATTGTTGTAATTCTTGTCATACGGGACTTCTTTTCTCGTGGATTCATTAGCTATGCAACTGTTCCACACAGAGGGCAAACACGTTTGCTGATTGATATGCGGAAAGTTTACCTATCGTTCATTCTGGTCATCGCATTGATTTAAGGAGAGATTAAATCACGCCCACTAACATCTCTTGAACAATCATAGGCAGGTATTTTAACTAACTTGGCCAGTGGGGGGGCGTTGCCAGAATCAAACAGATAATGCGACCACGATCAAAGAGACAGACTGAGGGATTTCAGGGGAGACTATCGGTGCTATCAAAGACAGTAGTGGTCCCTGATACGAGACGCAGTTTCTTGCCGCTATTTTCGCGCCTCTGTGTCAACCGCAGAACCGATCGCAGGGAAAGCGAACGGGGAAAGCCGAAACGGGCAGCAGCGAGCGAAGATACGGAAACCAGGGGGCGGCTTCTCTCCTTGATTTGGCGGTCAGATCCCCCAAAGTTCCTGGGATGAAAAAAGCTGTCAAGTTTCTCATGTCCCACTCAACTTACATTCCATTTTAGATAAATAGACCATGAATAATAGACACTTTATCACTCGCTGGCCAGACCTTTACAGAAGCACTAGCTTTATTGAAATCTTGTTATAGATTTTCCCCTGGATATATATATATATATATATATATATATATATATATATATATATATATATATATATATATATATATATATATATATATATATATATATATATATATATATATATATATATATATATATATATTGCAGTGATTTCTATTCTGTGCAAAGCGAGTGATCGTAACCTGCGGTCCCAGCTAAATAAAGAAAGAAATAAAGAAATCATCCTATAAACTTCCAGTCATATTGAAGAAACATTTCTTTTAAATATAATCTTTGTGGCGGTCCTTTGCGACCTAGCTGTCATAATTAAATGAAATAAAGCCCACCCAAGAACATTTAAAAGAACAATCGTTAAATTACCATTACAAATCAGTAAGACAAACTGGAAGGTAATCATCGCCAGTAGCGATAATACATTTACTGTTTACTGTGAGAGAGTACATATTTTCCTGACTGTGACTGAGCCTAGTTTTTCCTCAATTGGATTTAATAAAACTTTCCGGTCAGTTACTATCATCACGCATTGAAGGAATTTTACCATAGCGGAAGATTAAAAGAGACCACTTCATTTTCACCCCCTGTGCCGAACTGTGTCAGTGCCATCCCATAGACTCCTTTTTTATATAATAAAAACACAAGAACTCTTAGCCTTCAAGTCTTGCGATAAGTGAGAATATTTGTTACCAGCAAAACCTCGCAAACATCTGGGGCGGGACATCGAAGTGCTAGACAGTTTCACATGTCAAAGGAATACTTGCTGTTTTTATATAATTTTATGGAACGTCTGAGGCTGCATTCGGTAAGTGTGTGTGTGTGAATATATGAGTGTGGATCCTCACGCGTGTGCATGAATGACAGGAAATTTAATCTTTTTTTCTCTTGTAACCCTTTTGTTAACTTTCGTGCCTGGTAATATACTTTTTCTGTACTCCCTGCACTGTTCCTTTAAGGGGGAGGTAATAATTGGTTAACTCTGTTTTCAACCCCCCCTCCTTTCCATTTGCTTAGTAAAGGGAAGAACAGCTGGGAAGAACAGGTTTTTTTTTTTCTATCACCTATACCTAACTTTGTAACACCTCTTTCAGAGCAATTAACTTCACTGTTAGGTTAACGTACCCATGTTCCTGATATTATCTATCTCTGGACTGGGTTTATCTTTGTCTAATAAGCGGGAAGGGCTTAGTCGATACCAATCTTCTTCACCCCTCCCAAACTTGTTATTTGCATTTGTGTACTTATGATAATTTATGTAATACCTGATATTTGTTAGTGATTGATGTTTAAGGTGAATAAAATCACATAAACTCATTAGTACTGTTTTGGAGATACCCAAAGCCCAACTTTTCCCCTATTCGTTTAATATAGTTTGTATCTACGTCGTCTGTGTGTTTGAAAACACCAAATCGGTGTGCGCGCAGAGGTGTGTCTGGAAAACTGGCAAATAATTGTTTGACCGGGAGAGTGGAAGAGAAGATTGAGAGAAACGATTTGTCGTAAATAAGTCTGTCTTTACTCTCCTCCAGCACGCTGTGAAGCAACTATTTAATCTCTACATTTTCTATCACTGAGCTTTCCATCATCATTTTCCACTCTAAACCGGACCACTATTTCTAAGACTCTTTCTCTCAAAATAAATTTACGACACGGGGGCCCTACACGTTTTTAGAAATATTGGAATATTTTTGTGAAAATGAAGTACCTACCCCGCCTTGGTTGCCAGTGCGACTAAAATCATGTGATTAAGCCATAACCCTTCTTATACCGCAAATGTCTTGTTATGATGCTCAAGTTTACTTGTACGAAGGAATAAATGAACTAATTTGAAATATGTTGTCTTTGGATAACTTTTAAATTCAATATCCCCTACTTTTTGTGACCAGTATACTATATAAATAGAGACAGAAGCAAACTTTAACCACGAAGACCCAGATGAGTAACAAGGAGGAGACAATACAGTCGTCAATATTGGAGTCCCAACGGGCTGATCACCCGTTTGCCAGTCACTTTGATTACGGAAACAACGGCAAACGGATTGATTTGTCGTTGCCCTAAAGACGCCATTAGGCGTGATGGGAACAACGGCAAAGAAAATCTATTCGCTGTTGCCCTTAAGACGCCACTAGGCGTAATGGCCACTGACTGCTTTGCCGGTCGTTGGCTAAGGACGGAAGAAGAAGAAGACTATTGGAGTGGAAACAGTGGAAAGCTCAACCCTGACGAACTCTCTCCTGGCAATCAAACACCAAAATGGATACCATAAAGCAGGGCTTCTTAAACTAAGGTCCACGGACCCCGACTCAAAGAATGAAGCTATGGGGTCCATGTACACTACCTGTGTAAAAGAATGAGAACTTAGCTTCAGCTATCAGCGAGTGGCAGTAGGTGAGCGGGAGACGGCAGAAGTATGTTGTTGTGCAGCAGGGGTCTGCTCTATGCATCTTATCTCGCCCAGAGGCGTCCCTAAAGTATTTAACGCTCGGGGCGATCCTATCTTTGGCACGCTCCCCCTTAAACAGTAAGTACTATCATAATATTGTCCGACGGCACCCCCTTCTAGGCTTTCACCTGGGGCGGATCTCCCCCCGCACCCCTTATTTCGCCAGTGATCTCGCATCACTGAAATTATGACAGGGTATATATATATATATATATATATATATATATATATATATATATATATATATATATATATATATATATATATATATATATATATATATATATATATATATATATATATATATATATATATCAGAAAAAAATGGTAGGAAGTGATGTAAACAGTTGGATGGATGGTGAAATTATGTACAAGAGACTTCTCTATATCAGCTGACTTGCTGTCGCACCCGCCACGAGCTTGATTCCGGCAGAGCCTGAACAATGTAGGTCACTGACTACATGCTAATGAACGCGTGCTGCACTCTAACTGGCACGTGCAGATATGAAACTTTGATGGCAAAAAATGCAATACAGTCGATATGACGACGAATTACTAAGCGATAAGTGGTCATCCACTTATATTCTAAGCAACATAATTTATGGAACATTTTTTAATGTTTTTTATTGCTTTTAGTAATAATAATAAAAATACATCCCCAAAACTGTTTTTTTTTTTCCTTTACTTGTTCGTGTTGGGGTCAGTATGGACATTTCCTTATTACGGCTGATTCTCGAACAAGCAGCATATAACTGTCCATAGAAGAAGTATGTCTCTCGCATGTCTCTCCACGCATCTACAGCTGACTGTCCTTATTTAATTATGCTTTATTGATTGTATTTGCCAAGGAAGGTTTGACAGGATATTGTAGATTCTTCAGTTTGTAGGGATCGTCACTTGTCACCATTGGTATCATCATTATGTTTATTATCCTGTTTGCACCCCACGGAGCAGGAAGCTACCACTGCAGCTGACTGCCGTGCATGAAGCTTGCATCAAAGCATTCCTGTGCTCTTGTATCGGTGAATGATCCGATTGGTAGAGTGGTTAGAGCGCTGGCCTCTCGCAGAAAAGGTACCGGGTTCGAAACACGATGGCGCCACGCTCCAGTCTACCCAGCTTTAAATGGGTACATGGCTGTGCTCTTGAGTTAAGGAAGACAAAAGACAGTGAGGACGGGAACTGGTAACTCCATCTCTCGAAGCAGGACTTAGTATAGCGAGGTCTCTAACACGTAACTCCCCTGAGGCAGTATGCTGTGGGACTACCAACTGTGAATGATATGTCAGAAGCTCGAAACTAGAAGGTAGTTTTCAGGACACACATACACACATAAATAACGGACATTTTTTGTTTATCATAATGTCATCATTACTTCCCTTTACGCTCCTTACGGATCAAGGGGCCATCACTGTAGCTGGTCTCCTGGCAGGAAGTATGCACCAAGCATTGACATGCTGTTGTAGCGGTGGTTTCTGTGACATTTTAAATGATGAGATTGCCAGCTTTATATTAATCGCCTTGTACGACATGCATGACTGTTGTGACCGGTGGCTTGGGACTTTGGGAGTGGGAGAGAGTGCAGAGACCTTTAGCACGCTGCAGGCGCATTATTGCGACAGAGGTACGCTATGTTTTGCTAGCTGCAGGCACATTATTGCGACTTACGGACATCGTCGGTTTCTAGCATTATAATTTGTGTAAACGTCATTTCACCCCCGGATGTTAAGTTGTAATCTTATTTGCGAAAGAGTTAGCTTCCGTTTCCGATCTTTATTTAGTGATGGGTGTATTCGCGTTTGTTTTCTGTGAATTTTTTAAATCGAAATCAATCGGCATCGAACACGCGGCCATTTTCGCTCAAATTTTAATGGATTCTGACTCCGATGCGATGACGAGGAGATTTTTGTCTTTATTAGCGCTGATTTCGGTTCTCAGAATATGGGTGATGGCAGAGATGGGGCCGATAGTAGAATGTCATTGCTAGTATGTCTAATTTTAGGGGTTAGGTTTAGGTTTATGGGAAAGGTTTAGGGTTACGGCCGAATGTCACTGCTGACGAGGGCGTTTGTTGCTTTGCTACTGATGATGGGTGTAACGAAAAGATCGTCATTTGATTTGTATTGGTTAAATGACTTTCATTGAGATGCAAGGGATAAGGACTCTTCGTTTGTTGGTTTTTTTTTAATTTAAAAAATTTTTTTTTTTTTTTCATCTTTCCATTCCTCTCTTCCTATCACATCTAACATGTACACAGACAAATTTTACATCATCAGATTCATCATTCATTTGGGAGCCGCGCTAGCGTAGTGGTTACAACACCGCTCTGGCGACCGGGTGATACAGGATCAAACCCGGGCGACGGCATTTGAGGATTTTTCCGAAATTTGATAACTCGCAATTTGACCAAGGGAAACCCACAGGGTAGAAATCGGCGATAGAGGGACACCTGTCTACAAGAAATCACCCAATGTCTATAAAAACCTGAGATTTCGCCTTATTAGTGAAAAAGAAAAAAAAAAAAAAAAAAAAAAAAAAAAATACATTTATTTATATAAATTCCAAAAATGATAGCAATTGACCAGAAACACCAAATTCCACTCTATAAAAAGAAAAAGAATACAGCTGCAGGCCCAAATTCCCTCCAAAGAATGCAGCATGCTAAATGAAGTTGAATAGAGTTGTTGGTAGATTATATGTCTTTGTTAAGGGGAAGTGAAATGAGCAGAAGAGTGTTTTGAGGGAAGGGAGATAACTCCATAGGTCCCCTTTTGGGAGATGTAGCTTGGTGTTTTGGTTTGATAATTCATGTGAATTCCAAAATATGATGTGACTGATTTGCATAATAATGTTTTAGTACTTACTTAGTCGTTCCCCTTCTACCGTGAGGTGTAGAGGTTTGGAAGAGAGAGCGCCAGACTATCCTATCGGCTGTCTTCTTCCTGGCCTGGTTCCATTCTAGTCCTCGGTCCTTCAAAGATTGTCTAACGTTGTCCTCTCAGCAGACTCTGGGTCGTCCTCGGGGGTCTGGATCCCTGGCTCTTCGTTTCCCATGCTTGTTGTGGTAGCCGATCTTCTCCCATTCTGCAGACAGGGCCAAACCATCTTAGTTGGGACTGCTTTACTTGAGTCTGCAGCGGGTGGAATTTTAGGCCTTGACGTATAGTCTGGTTGCGGACCATGTCTCTTCTTGTTACTTCAACCACCTTCCACAGATACCTCATTTCTGAGGTTTGGATCTGGCTTTTGTGGGTTGTAGTCATTGCCCATGACTCGCATCCATATGTCAAGACTGGGACATAGGTGGAGCGGTATACAGCCATCTTCGTTTTCTTACCAACCTCTTTCTTGCTGAGGAATCCTCGATTTATGGCCTGGAAAAGTCTCCAGCCGCTGCTTTTCGAGTGGCCAACTCTTCTTTGATGCCTCTCTTTCGGTCTGTAATAGCTCCGAGATATTTAAAGTGGTCGACCTGCTCCAGGACCTGTTCTCCCAGCTTAATCTGATGTCTTCTTTCTTCTCGTGATATCACCATGGATTTTGTTTTAGAGCTGCTTATGACCATCCCTCTCTTCTCCAGCTCTTCCTTCCAGACTTGCAGGTTGGATTGGAGATGGGCCTCTGATTTAGCAATCAGGGCAACATCATCAGCAAATGCCAGCTCTGAAATACATACCTGTCTCATCTTCCAGTACCCCACTGAATACTTTCTTGTTCTCTCCTTACATGCCTTGATGACATCGTCCATGAGGAGTATGAAAAGATAAGGTGACAGGATATCACCTTGTCTTACACCAGTGTTGGTCCTGAACTCTTCTGACTTATGGTTTGCTGTCCTCACATAGTTTCTGCAAGACTTGTAGAAGCTCTGTATAGCATGAATCAGAGGTGCTGGAATGTTCTTCCTTGCCAAACAGTCCCAAAGTTTGCTCCAGGGACACTGTCAAACGCCTTTTCCAGATCTATGAAACAAAGATGGATCTCTTATACTCAAGAGCCTTTTCACTCAGCTGTCTGAGTGTGAAGATTAGGTCTTGGGTACTTCGGTTTGCTCGGAATCCGCACTGGACCTCATCCAATTGTGGCTCAGCTAGGCATCTGAGTCTCTGCTCTAGGATTCTAGAGTAGATTTTACCAGGGACACTGAGAAGGGATATGCCTCTATGGTTTCCACATTGTCGATTGTCACCCTTTTTGAAAATTGGTGTTATGATGGCAATCTCCCAATCCTTTAGTATGGTCTTGTTGCACCAAGCTGCCTTTAGGACCTTTAAGAGTAATAGGTCACCTGATGCCCCCACGTACGTAACCATTTCTGGTATTATACCATCATGCCATGCTGCTTTGCCCATCTTAATTTTCTCCAGTGCTGCCTTCAGTTCTTCCATCTTTATGTCATCTTCATCACCATTGGTTTCCTCTTCTGTGCTAGTGGTTATCATTTCTGATGCTTGACATTGCTCACCATCAAGGAGTTCTGAGAAATATTCTTTCCATCTTTCCATTACTGTCGTGTGGTGTGTACTGGGGCAACTACGACAGTAGTTTTTGCCAGGAATAGTCTATGAGATATTAGATATAAGGTCTCTAGAAATTGGCTCGTTAAGAAAGAATAAAGACCTATTCGAGATAGGGACAAGAAGACAGGATTGCGAATGCTTTCCACTGGACAGTGTTTTCTAATTAATTATGGAAAGAGTTCTGTTCCTCCACGACCTTAGCTTCTGCCCTTAGATCCCGTAAAAGAAAAAGCCCCCAACCTCATCTAAGTAGAGAAATGTCCCTATAGGTGAATATGTAACACCGACAGCACGAGTGATACATTAACAAACTAGATAATGATCAAACGATCGTTAGGTTTATTAATGAAATATCCACACATATAGGGTTAGTAATGGTTATAACGTGATGATGGTGAAAGACGATTCACGCAAAACACACAGATGAGATAATAAAATTGCAGTTAATTAAGTAGTAGTTAATTAAGAATGAACTGGTGTAAAGCGAAATGATGATGATGTGGTATGATACTCTTACCAAAATGGTGAGTACTCTACACAGTCCATGTGTCTCTAAATGCTTTGCATTGATATGACGATTCACATGTATGCATACACTGTCCCAAGTTGTTATACGTTATGTCGAGTGGGGTATCTCTAAGCCGAGGACGTTCTGATGAAAACTGTTGTCGCACTGAGAACGCTGACGAGATATTTCTGTATAATCCTTCACTGTTTGAGTATATCTCTGTAGTGTTGATCAACAGTTAATAGCTGTCATATGAACAAAGGGTCTGTTGTCTAATCTCCCGAGGGTACTGGCCAGACTGGAAATCTTCACGAAATGTTAGTGATATGTAGACTCATAATCTCGCGTATGTAATCGTGATTCATAAAATATACGTTAGAGTCTGCTTCATAGAATACGCTTAAGAGTGTGATGCACTTGGTATAAATATGCGATTCCTCTTTTGAGCTCTTTTGCTTGACTTCAGATAATAATGATCTTTCGAGTGATTTGAATTTATGATGACTCTGTATTGAACTTGTGATAACGATGTATTGAACTTGTGAGCCAGCAGAATATGGGTGACGAAAAATGCTGCGTCCACCTTCTGACTTGTGGGTGAGACAATATTCCTCTTTAATTGAGGAATGCAAGATGTCCTATGGCGAATTCTGCTAGTCAAATGTCCGTTTTTGATAACTTATTTCTGGTTAGACGTCAGACACGTTGCGTGTAGACTCAGACTTCTGATGAACTGAAGACACACAAAAGTCTTCGTAAGTTTTTCACATTTAACATCACTGATTGACTTTCATTATACTACTGCTCATTATTGATCTCTCTCTTAGTTCAATTCTAATGATGTTAAATATCTTGTGCATGAGAGTGTGTGCGCATGGGAGACTGTGATGATGATGATGAAGGTGAAGTATGAACTATCAATTACCTCCTATCATCTTCTAGGAAAATCTTCTGATTTTATTAATCAGTTATGCAAAGAATTATTTGAAACTCTATCTTTCGCACATTTTAGCTGTGAGGTTAAAATAAACAAAATTTAAGAAAATGTATTAATAATCTGTATAAGATCTACTAACCTTCTTTTCCCTTCGCAAAATCCTTTAAGAACACAATTCATCACAGAACTGAATTATATCCACTCTGAAAAAACACGTGTATTTAGGCTAGGCGTTTTTGGGATTGTATCTCTGCCTCACAATATAAAAACTGGACTCCTTCCTCTAGCACACTACGCGGTAGAGTATATTTCTGGAAGTCCAATGTGGGTGTCTCGATCCCTGACATCCAGCTCCGCCCATACCAACCAATCCTTAATAGCCCCTCTGGTCACTCATTCACAGGATCGCTCTTGTCCCCTGTCAGTCCAAACGTGGGTGTGGTTTGACAAACAGGTATGGAGATAATTGGCGGACTAATGCAAAAGTGCTGTCAAATTGCTGTCACCTTACTCTCTGATTGTTTATTGTTCACCTGGCCAAGCTGGGCGTCCAATGTGGTAACCCAACGCTTGTCTGAACAGCGGCCGACCAAAGATAACACCATTACAGCATGAGACGTTTTCACCTGGCCAATCTGGGCGTCCAATGTGGTGTCACAGAAATTACAGCATGCCCAGATGTCTGATTGGGATGACCAGATGTGTTTCACCAGATTTATCACGATGCAATGTGGGCTTCAAACGATAATGTCAGGTATGGGGACTCAATCAAAGGACTTTATTTTCCCCGATGAAAGAACAAATGTGGTTCTCTAGATACCGGTCGCGAGTAATCACAACGATGAAATAGCAAATGTGGGATCGCAAATGTGGAATGAAAGAGCAAATGTCGGAGAAAATACAATACGAAAGATGTAGGAAAAGATAGAGCAATAAGGCCTATGCACTCGTTTATCACAATTACTTCCTTCGGGGCAGTAAGCAATTTGTTTTGCTTGTCCTTTATAAATTTGAGAGGGCATTGTTTTTCCTTCCTCGTGTTCTTTAGGGTCTTATAGAACACTTTCTGGTTTTCTTGTGCATCTTTTTCTAGCTTTTCTCCAAATTCTTCCCAGGACTTCTGTTTTGCTGCTAGCACATTGTTCTTTGCTTCTGTTCTGAGTATCACATATTCTCTATATTTCTCTATTTGTCCTGCTGTGTTTTTAGCTCCTAAGTATTGTTTCCATGCCATTTTCTTCTCTTTTATTTTCTCTTTGACTTCCTCTGTCCACCAAGGTGTCCTCTTTCTCTTGTTCCCAAGTCGGACTTCACCACATGTTTCTGCAGCAGCTGTCTTTATAATGTCCTTGAATGTAAGCCATAGGGTTTCCAAGTCATCAGGTTGTTCTTCTGTGCTTCTCACCGCTGTAGCAATAAGCCCCTGATATTTGGTTTTAATTTCTGGCTCTCTCAGCTTGTAGGTCTTAATTCTCATTTCTCCCGTTTGTTTACTTGGTTTCTTGCGTGATGTTGGACAGTTCCTGGGCTGAGCAACTCTTTCACTTATTCTTTTGATTGTAAGCAGGTAGTGATCACTTCCAATCTCTGGCCCCTTCCAGACTCTAGCGTCCCAGACATATTTGAATGAGCTCCTCCTAACAATGGAAGTCGATCACTGACTTCTCATTCTTTGTTGGTTCACGTCCAGTGTATGCATGTATGCGCTTATGGGGGAACTTTGTGTTTGTAATGATCAGATTCTGCTCACTGCAGAATCTAAGGAGTCGCTTTCCATTGTCATTGAGAGTATCTTCTCCATATCTTCCGATGACTCCACCCCATCTAGCATGGTCATTTCCAACTCTGCCATTGAAATCTCCGAGCATGATAATTTCATCTAGGCAGTCATCCGCTGTCCTTTGAAGCAGCTCGAAGAATTCCTCCTTGACCTCTGCTCTCTCATCCTCATTTGGCCCATACACTATGACCAGGTTGACTAGGGTTTCTCCTTCTTTTAGTTTTACAACCATAATGCGCTCCGAGACAAAGTTCCATCCCATGATACTGTCTTTTTGGTTTTTGGCCACAATGCAACCCACGCCCCCTTTAGCTCTTTCAGATGTAGGTACACCACTATAGAGCAGCGTGTTGCCATCGAGATCCATGACTCCCTGTCCCCTTTTCTTTGTTTCGGTTATAGCCAGGATTTCTAATTTTGCTTTCCTCATCTCTTCCATTAGCTCCTCTTCTTTTCCATTTATACTTCTTGTGTTCCAAGTTCCATTAGTCGTTGTCCGTAGTCCGTTCCAGTTCGTCGCCTTTAGAATCCGTCCGGTTTTCTCTCTTGTATTTCGCTTAATCTGGTTTTAAAGCAAACAGGTGATTGGCCTGTTGTGCCTTTGCATAGTGGAGGGGCTGCCTCCTTACGATCTTCATGCAGGCCGCCCTCCTCTTTTTTCAGCCGGGCTTGGGACCGGCCTGGGCGGAGTTAATAATGTTTTAGTAATAAGATTAAAGAAGATTGTATTGGTTTTGAGTGTAATCAGCAAAGGGAGATGACTTTAAATTACGTCCCTTGAAAGGTTTTGATAAGTGATAAAAATAAACACGCACGAGAAAGTGTTGCGAAGGTGAATACATTTTAGAAGAGAACAGAAAAATGTGAAAGCAAAAAGAGATTAGAAAATCATAAGAGAAAACGCGCTTAGAGTAGGATAGCAAGTTTGCTATATATAAAAGTTGTGTAGTGGCAAGCGATGTATGATGGTTCATTCTGGCGAACAAGCCACTGTAGGTGGTTGGTAGCTGTGGTCAAAGTACAGTATCAAATTATTTGGCCGAACCAACAAGACGCTCAAACGCTACCTTTAATAGATGATAGATAAAGATAAGAAAGACGATGTCGCCAGTTCAAGATTGTGTTAACAAAGTTCGTCAAGACTACAAGACGAACAGGTATGTTGTGTTAGATGCAGAGACAATAGACAGTAGCTAGGGGCAGCGTAGAACAAGTGACTATTGATACAAATTAACAGCCCTGGTGGTTAGACCAGTCTTATATTAAAGATACATCGATTAATTTCACCAGTCCTACGGGCCTTATCAAGGGTAGGAAACCAGAAGAAACGGAACAGTAGATGAGCTAGTAATCCTAGAGACAGCGTCAGACTATATAAGAGAAAAATGATGGAGTGAGAGAAGATTTATTTCAACAGTTGCCTATGAACATTGTTATTATGGGAGATGACCCGCCTCAGAGGAAAGGTTTGGCATGAATAATGTTTTCAGCGGGATTGGAAGACTAGCTGTAAATAAACATCATCTTTGTTGTTCACCACTGTTTGAGTGCAGTACTTTTCGCCAGATGTTCTCCATCCCATCATGTCTGTCATGTGATGTTATATCGTCAAGATTTGTTTTAACATAGCATCATCAACACCTAGCTGCCCACTGCGGGACACTGAGACGAGTCCCACTATACGACAAGTACCATCAACTCTAACATCATCCGCTGTACGACCACACTGTGCGGTAGTACTAGTCTATCTTTGTCTTTTCAAATGCTCCTCCCCCTCACCAGGAAATGCACGCGGCCATTTTTCTTTTTACAAGTAGACAAAACAATATGCGTCGGCGTGTCTGTCTGTGTGCGTGTGTCTGTTGTTTGTAACCGGTGTGTGTAACTGATATTTACAACAGCTACGAGTACATTGTTTCAGCGTTAATGTGACCCGCCTTAAGGTTACAGTGACAAATGGCTGACCGTTCGAGATTGTTGTTTCCCCCGTTTTTCCCTCGCTTGTCATGCGCCGTCTAACATTTCAGGAGAATTCAGAAAAAGTGCATACACTGCGAGTATTTCTAAAAGATGTGGCCCCCTAACCTCTCTCTTGGGTTACTCCTCATCATAGCCGACCTAAGGCAAGGGCGAGTGGGGCGACCGTTGTAGGCGCTATGGGAATGGACGCCATTTGTTGTTGTTATCGACCCAGTGGTGTTTGGGCTCTCGCCTTTCTGCCCAATAAATAAATAAACAAACAACACACAAAGATATGTTATCAGGCACTCTGTGAGAAATAACTAAGTAGAAGACTAGACACCAGAAAAACAACAGAAGTGAAAGGCTTACCGGGAATCGAACAGGACCTTCCGACCGGCACCCACCGCCTAGCCACGGGAGCGAATCGCCACTATTCACTCTGCCAGCTATGCACTACAAAAATTAGTGCTTCGCCGACGGAGGTTTAGCATGACCCCCACACCCACGTAACACGGATATGTACCTAAGGACGACCCAGACTAACTATAGACGCAATCACTTCTGCAGTTTCACTATTAAACAGTTTAGATTTCTGTTGTCTAGTCTTCTACTTCTTTATTTCTCACTGAGTGCCTGATAACATACTTGTGTGTGTTGTTTGCTTATGTATTTACTGTTTACAGGCCTCTGGTATCTCCTCCTTATATGTTTCTCCGTACAAGGCGTGTCAGTTATCTGGCCTCGGAGGAAGAAACATTTTCCTAACATCATCCAGTGCTGGGCAATCAAAGAGGTGGTGGTCAATAGTTTCATAGGGGTAGGTAATAGCTGGCACTCTGGAGTGTGTTGTGCTTGAATTCCGTTCAAGTGATTGTTGAGTGGTATATGTTGTGATCGGAGCCGAAAAATGGTGCTCTGATCCCTCCTTGTAAGATAGCTGATGTTGTCATTAGGATCAGGACCGGCCATATGTCTGTAAACCTGCGCATTTTGCTAGATGGGAAATCAATAGCGCGCTTGTTGCAATAAGGCGTATTTCTGTTTCCAGCCTTAATAATGGCGGGTGTTTGATTCCGGACGCAGTTTCCTGAATTTTTCCCACTTGTAACTCGGGTGAGTATGATTAAAGAATGGAGTTCGTTACATTTGCAGTAACTTGGCCGATCTAGTCGCTTAAGTGGATACACCTTTAAATAATGACTCGGAGACGGAGTAATGGAAAGTTTTTTTGTTTTTAATTATTTGTTTTGTGTTTTTAAATACGTACCAAGGCAAGCGTTTTAAAAAAAAATTTGTAAATTTTATACAACATGTTGTGATAAAAGAGATGTTCATTAATTAGTCAAATTTCAGTCCACTGGCTTTTTTTTTTTCTCTTCTCCTCCATGCCACTTTTTTTTTACTTGTTACTCCATGGCTTCGCAAGTCATGCATCCCGATAGATGACCACAGGAGAATTAGTGCCGTCTTGAAGACATACAGCAGAAAAAGCGGAACATAATTTCTTCCCACCATATTTTGGCGGGTGGCTTACTCGTTAGAAGATAAACACGCTGGATCATGGATGGAATGTAGCACGTATTTTTGATGTACTAACGAAGCCCTTTTATTTGGCGACAAATTTAAGCGACACCGTATAGGGTTTTGTGGTTTTTCCGCACCGCCTACAACGAAACCAGGCATTCTCCAGCGAGATTACCCACTTTTGTTTCATTATTTCATTAAGCAGCATAATAACAATATTAGCACGTTAGTTAGGCGTTATAGCAGTGGTAGGCAACCCAGGAGAGAGAATCTACTTTACAAACACAGCTGTCGAAAGATCTGCTTTGATAAAATTGTGCCTTTATCCATGTTTCAAAATATCTGGAGTTAAGCAAACGATATACCAATCTCCTCCCGCCCCCGCCCCCCTTTCTCGTCTTACGCTGTTCGTTTAGCGTTATTTCGATGTAACGCTGTTTCTATGTTATGCCTTATGCCCGTTATATGCTTAATTCGATTTTTCGCTGTGCGCAAAATTCCGTGGAAGGCAGGGATATAATTTTCTAGTTTATTCAGGGTGGTGAGGTGGATAAGAAGAATTGTCAGTGCTAACATTACGAAACATGATTCCAAAGTGGAAAGAAGCTACAAGGTCATCCGTAACATAGAACAAGATATAAATTGCTACAAGGTGCTTCTTGAAGTGGAAAAGGAAAAAAAAAAAAGATAACAAAGCAAGCTCTATTCGTCTTGTTTTGTAAGTCTCCTCCAATATCTCCAGTCTCCATTGACCAAGTAGCTGTGTCTTCCACATTTGGAACCAGAAAAACGTGTTCAACACCTACAAAACCTTCTGCTAACCAGTCGTCTGAAGATGAAGACAACTCTGCTGTGACAACTGTAGCCACAATCGACGAAAGTAGTAGCGCTAAAAGTCATATACAATTTTTTAAATATTTTCTGTATGTACAGTATATACATAATAGTTTGTTTGTTTTCAATATGTTTGATAATGTAGTTAATGAATGTTACTAACTATTTAGCTCTTATTTGTATCGCTTTTACTTAATTTTTGTACAGCTTTCTGGACTTTTGAGACGAACTGATTTTTTTATTTTCAATTGAATCATAGGGGAAATCAACTTTCGTATAGCGTTTTTGGGTTAGCGCTCGATAGATCTATCAAACATTCCCATGAGAATACCGGATCAATTGCAGGTCATATGAAAGTAGTCGTGTAATCCAGCTAAATATGTTCTAGATGCAAATTTTGCATGTTGTTTCTTTCAAACCTGTCAATTTATCACAGGGACACTTTCGTGACATATAAGTACTTGTTTGGTGTATGTCTCACATGTTTGGGGATGAGAGAGGATTGTAAACTGGGGGGTTGGGGGGGTAGGAATTGAGGCTTCGTCCATTACAGGTTTGTTTAACATCGTCCAGAACATGTCGTACATCAAGGACCATACAGAGCTAAAATACAAAGAAGGAGGATTGTGAGTCAGTATCTATCTATCTGTCTGTCTGTCTAACTGTCTGTCTAACTGTCTGTATGTATGTATGTCTGTCTGTATGTCTAACTGTCTGTCCATCTAACTGTCTGTCTATCTGTTTGTCAGTGTGTCTGTCCATCCCGTACTATGTCTATAAGTTTAGTCTGTCTAAATAACTGTCTTGCTGGGGACAGGCAGACAAAAACCAAAGACATACATTTATGTACATATATGCACTACATACATGTGAGTATACATCATCATTATCACCATTCTCCTTTGTTATCTTTATCGAACATGGATCCACAAGTGTGGCTGGTCCATCTACAGGAAACCTGCAACCGGGCATACACGCGCTCTGGTAGCGCTGGTTTTTGTGTGTGTGTGGCAACTCGTTTTTATATACTGAGGTTGCCAGCCCCATGCTCAGCCTCATATTAGTGGCCTTGTACGACATGCTTGAAGGTGCAATAATTTTATTCCTTCTTTGTCGATTCAAAGATCCACGCGAACTACACGGGGCACATACATTCATAAACATACCTACAAGAAAAAAAACCACACATAAACACATACCTAAGAAAAATTCTCCGAATCTTTTGGCCGAATACCATCACCAACCAAGATCTGCTTACTCGGAGCAAGCAAGAGGACATGCACACCATCATAGCTGGCAGACGCTGGAGCTGGGTTGGCCATGTCCTCAGAAGAGACCCCGATGCCATCACAAGAACAGCTATGCTATGGACCCCTGAAGGAAAACGAAAGAGGAGCCGACCAAAAAAAAAAAACTTGGCGGAGGACTGTGGAGGCTGAGATGCAAAGAATGAACCAGAGTTGGGGCACTGTACGAAGGATGGCCACTGACCGAGCAAAGTGGAATCAATTTGTTGTTGCCCTACAAGACGCCACCAGGCGTGATGGCCACTACTGCTTTGACGGTCGGCGAATAAGGATTAAAGAAGAAGCAGAAGACGACATGCGTGAAGGTGCAATAATGTTATTCCTTCTTTGTCTCTTTAGAGATCCCCGCGAACTACACGGGGCACATACATTCATAAACATACCTTCAAGAACAAAAACCACACATACACACACGCATGAGTAGGATACCCCAGATTATAACAAATTCACACATGCGACGTCACGTTTACACTACACACCCGACACGTAATAGTAAATAAGACCACACAATAATAATAATAATAATAGCCCCTTCAGTCATAACTGACTATGGGAATGCGCCCCTGAGGTGACAGCCCTCAGCTGCTTATTTTCCTGGTGCTCCTTTCGACGTTTTCTCCTCACCTCTGCTTCTTGTGTGAGCCTCTCTTCGCCCAATCTGAGGTGGCGCCGTAAATAGCATCGCCACTTAGTGCGATCGGCATCTTCATCCTCCCATGTTGCTGGATCCATGTCCAGTGCCCTCATATCTCTCTTGCACACATCTTTGAACCTCAGCTGTGGTCGCCCAACTGTTCTCTTGCCATCTGCTAATTGTCCGTAGAAGATATCTTTTGGGATGCGACCATCTTCCATGCGGCGAACATGGCCAAGCCAGCGAAGTCTGCGTTGTCTAAGAAGCGTATACATACTTTGAAGGCCAGCACGTGACAACACCTCGACATTTGTCACTTTATCTTTCCACGAGATGCCGAGGATGCGGCGTAGACACCGCAAATGGAAGGTATTGAGCCTTCTTTCTTGCTTAGCATAGGTCGTCCAGGTCTCGCTGCCATATAGGAGTGTGCTGGTTGTGGTAAAGTGGGATGTTATAAATATTTATAGGGGACTTAGTGTACTGACTGAGATCAGCTGTGAAGGTATCTATATCTAATAAGAGTAGTGTATTATAGATAACCTTACTTGCTGCCACATATATATATATATACCTCAGTCAGAATTATTCTGGAATAATGTGATGACTACGTTATATGTCTAGGGTATGTGTATGATGAAGTGTAAGTCATAACAACAACAGACAGATAAACAATTTAATTTATTCCACCACACTTGACAACACTGTGACACTCACATACATATAACACTCTAAGAGGATATCTTAAAGGAGTCACTGATAACTTTTCAAATAACAATATGTATTCAGTGCCGTCATGAATGTATATGTGTCCTGATTCAAATACAAAGGGAACCAGGAATCACAATCAATTTTAATTACAAGTTATATGTACAGAATTTATTAATATGATTCTTATAGTGACATATATTATTAATGGTATCCTATGTGTGTCAGTTGTGTAGTGGTAACATGAGGTAATACTGGTTTTGTTTTGTTCAAGCTCTGTTGGTATTTGTCATCATGACTTCAATAGTTTGTTTCTATGGGAACTAGTATTGGAGATGTTCTCAGTTCCTGGTATTAAAACAATTTAATTCCCCTCTTAATTTTAGTTATAATGTCATTTTAAGATGGGGGTACATAATGTTGAGCTCCATGGCCACACTCTCTTATCTTGCGTGATGACTGCAGTAAAAGACTCCTCTGCTCGAGTATTTAAATGAGTTCTGGAGCCACCCCACTGGTTGCTATATGGACCAAGGAGTATGCTGTCCACCTCTGGCTTCAGCAAAGCTCTGACCAGGTGCTGCTCAATAACTTTAAGACCACGGTCCCTGAAACAAGAAGGTTGTACCTTCTACGTCAGAACTAATTTACACTCTAGTTCTACACTGAGCACAATACATCACAAACATTGAGTTCAGAGCGTTAGGCCAACTGTCAGCTTCATCTGAAATACCTTATACCAGTATTTCCCTCCCTAATGGTTACTACGCCTCTGCAATTCCAGCATTATTTCTTTCTAGTTAATAATCTAGGTGTCAGTGTACTGTTTGGCCATTCCATGCAGTTTTACTTTCCTCCGACACCTTCTGTTCAGGCTGGAGCCTATAGGCTTTACATCATGTTCGCTACTGAACCACACATATATACAGACATAAATTATCAATTTACATTCAATTTTCATTAAAAGATATTGAATATTTCAAGCTTACCACAATTCATAGAAATAATAATAAACAGTTTCGTTGACTGGCAATGAATATAGCACAACTCCGATCTGCCGATGTCCCAGGCTTTATTTTATAAAAAATATACACTGGTGCTCAACGCACTGCTTCTTAGTAGGTTTATTACAAGATGTGGCAATGAACAGACGCTCTGAATGGAGTATATTCGCAGCTCTACCCAATCACACCACGTCTACACATCTTTTCAAAAAAGTACCCCTTTCTCACGTTTCCCCTGACAACACACGATAGTATTTATAGTCCGACCAATCGTGTTTAGTCTTTCATTTGTTGCGCTCCAATCACATAGGAGTTAACATGGTAGGCTATTTCCGTACGTAATGTTTTTTTAAACACGTTATAAAAAAAATTTTATGAGCAGAACTGATTTCATGCTGTCAGGCACCCCCACTATTTTATTTTGGCCATAACTTGGTAATTCCTAGACTATTTGCGTAACGTTTTACATATTCTTTGTCAGCAAACCCTAAGGAACCCAAATATACGAATTTAAGGGAGCTAGGTGGCTGTGTTCAAAATGTGCATTTTCTACCACCTCCTGTTTACTTCACTCCCCATGTGGTGTCTGGGTACTGTCATGTTTTCAAACGTAAACCCATCTAATGTCATCTTTCCCAATAAGCGTTTTTCAGGATTTTAAAACCTAACTCTGGGAAGGGTAGTGAATTTTATCACTGTCGATTTGAAATAAAGTTAGTGCATGTGGCCTTACACGCGTGATGGCAGCAATTGTGTATCGCGCGACGCGTGTTTAGTGTTGCACGTGTTCGGCTTTCTGCCTCTCCCTTCTCTCTATCCTTTAGTCCATCTGTCTTTAGTTACGCCGTGTATGGAATGAATGAAATATTAAATCTAGGTCATTGATCAGCTTGCGTATCTCACGGTTTTTCCAAGAAATACAGTACACGTTTCATTGAAGAAAGCGTGCAGCGACACAGTAGGCTTTTACTATCAACGTGAAAGCGTTACAATTTGCAGACGAAGTAGAAAACAAGGGGATTTCGAGTACAGTCATTGTGACAGCACTGTTCTTTACCATTCTTCTTTCCTTTTATTAAATTTATTTGTTAGGCTTTGCATTTACGTTTTAATTTATATATGGGGATTAGAATAATTCACGACACTGGTGACGCAGACATTATATACCGCAGCTTTGGTCTTCATTGTGAGTTTAGAGTTTCCCCAAACACGCGATGTGAGGCGGGCAAAGGTAGCTGCAGCTTTGCCAATGCGGCTGTCGATTTCTGTATCCAGTGAGAGTTTGTCATTGATGGTAGACCCTAGGTATGTGAAGTGGTGCACCACTGCCAATTCATAGTTATCGATAGTGATAACTGGTGCAGCACCCACATCCTGACTCAGCACATTCGTTTTCTTTAGACTTATTGTGAGGCCAAAGTCCTTGCATGCTTTAGTGAAGCGATTCATCAAGCTCTGAAGCTCCTGTTGGCTTTGAGTGACGACTGCAGCATCATCAGCGAACAACAAGTCTCTTATAGTGACCCTTCTGATTTTTGTATTTGCCTTCAGCCTTGAAAGATTAAACAGACGGCCATCTGACCTAGTGTGAAGGCATATTCCTTCAGTTGCATCTCTGAATGCATGTTTCAAGAGTAAGGCAAAGAAGATTCCGAAGAGGGTCGGAGCCAGAACACAGCCTTGTTTAACGCCACATCGTATATCAAAAGGCTGTGACGTGCTTCCAGCATATTGGACAGTTCCCTTCATGCCGTCATGGAATGACTTTATCATTTCCAGCATTTTAGAAGGGCAGCCTATTTTCAGGAGGATTTTAAAGAGTCCATCCCTACTAACCAGGTCGAATGCTTTTGTGAGGTCTATAAAGGCGATATATAATGGTCTTTTCTGCTCTCTTGATTTTTCCTGAAGCTGGCGGAGAGAGAAGATCATGTCTGTTGTTGATCTGCCAGCTCGGAATCCACACTGTGACTCTGGATATATGCGCTCAGCTAACTTGTGTAGTCGCATTAAAATGACTTTGGCAAAAACCTTACCAACAATACTAAGAAGAGAGATGCCTCTGTAGTTATTGCAATCACTTCTGTCTCCTTTATTTTTATACAGTGTTACAATCTTGGCATCTCGCATGTCGTGAGGAATAGTTGTCTCTTCCCAGCACTGGCACAGCATCCTATGCAGGGGATGTAATAGCGTGCTCTTACAGCATTTGATTAAATCAGGAGGAATCCCATCACTGCCTGGTGCTTTGCCAGAGGCCAAGCTATCAATGGCCTTGCTGAGTTCCTCTAATGTTGGTTCGGCATCCAGCTCCTCCATAGTTGGCAGACTGTTGACACCATCAAGGGCTGCAGGCGTAACGGTATTGTCTCTAGCGTAAAGCTCAGAGTAGTGCTCGACCCACCTCTCCATCTGCTTACCCTTATCGGTTAGCTTCTCTCCGCTGATGGTTTTTAGCGGTGCCGTCTTACTTTTATGGGGGCCAAGTGCTTTCTTTATACCGTCATACATTTGTCTAATGTTGCCTGTTTGCGCTGCGATCTGGATGCTCTCACTGAGCTGGAGCCAGTAGTCATTTGCACAGCGTCGAGCAGTTTGTTGAACTTTGCTTCTCGTAGCCCTCAGGATCTGTAGGGTTCTGGCACTCGGTGAACGTTTGTATTCATTCATAGCACTGCGCTTAGCTTCAATGACAGGTGCCATCACATCTGATGAAGCATCAAACCAGTCATTTGACTTGGCTGTTTTTCTTACCAAAGGTGGCAAGTGCAGTACTTTGAATGGTGTTCCGTAGATGCTCCCAGTTCTCTGTAATAGTATCACCATGCTGAGGGCTACTGAGCACTTTCTCGAAGGTCGCAGTGAATTGAGCGATCATGAAAGGGTCTGACATCTTGCTGGTATCAATGCGTGGTTTCCCTTCATGTCTGACACGATAGAGTTTTCTTGGTTGTGCTCTGATTTTGCAGCAAACCAAGGAGTGATCTGTATCACAGTCTGCACTATGGTACGAGCGCGTGGAGAGCACAAACCTGAGGAGTGGCCTTCTGACGAGAATCAGGTCAAGTTGGTGCCAGTGCTTGGATCGTGGGTGTCTCCATGACACCTTATGCTGGGGTTTTGTCTGAAAGTAGGTGTTGGTCACGCAGAGGTCATGGTGGACGCACAACTCTAAGAGCCGTTGTCCATTTTCATTCATCTTGCCAATACCAAACCTGCCCAGACATGAAGGCCATGAAACATTATCGGCACCCACTCTAGCGTTAAAGTCACCAAGGAGAACAAGCTGTTCTTGCCTAGGTATGCTTTTGATAATTGCTGTTAGATTCTCGTAGAACTCATCTTTAGCTTCTGAGGCAGAGTACAGAGTAGGAGCATACACACTGACAAGGGTGATGGGACCTGTGCTAGTTTGCAGGCGGAGCGTTAACAGGCGTTCTGATCCATTCTCGCCTGGTTCAACCATTTTAGTTAGCGATTTTTTGACCGCAAAACCTACTCCGTGTTCTCTAGCTTTATTAAGATCTTTCCCTTGCCAATAAAATGTGTAGTCCTTCTCGCTCACCGTTCCAGAGCCCGCCAGGCGCGTTTCCTGAAGTGCAGCTATATCCACCTGAAGTCGTTTAAGCTCATCATTAATTATGGCTGTCTTCCTTACAGCGTTTACATCCTGTAGGTTTTCGGATAGTCCAGTCAACATAGTCCGGACGTTCCAGCATCCTAATCTGAGAGTTTGCTTATTTCTATTTTTTCGATAATTGCTTGGTGCAAAATTTTCTGTCCACAGTTCGGGTTTGACCCTAATCCCCATGCACCCAATGGGGAAAGCAGACAGTGGCGGGACAACACCTTATTGACTGGGGGCTGCCCAGCTTGAAGCGGGCGGTAGCTGTCCAGTGAGATCCTAGAACCTCTCCCACTGTCGGAAGTAGCCCCTGGCGCCATGCCCTACGCCAATTGGGATAAAAGCTTATAACCGGTAACTGCTACTTCCCGTGTTTTGCCGACACCTATAGGGTGAAGCTGGAGTGTCCTCTCCAGGGCGCGAGCTTGGGCACAGTTATTTGGAGATCAAGCTGTTGCCCATGCAGCATGTTCCCCCTCTCCACACAGCCGGTAGATCCAAAGGAACGGCAGTAGCCGATACAGTTTGGTACCAGCCATGTCGCAGGAGTTGCCAGAATAATGTCGAATCGACATTAGACTGCCTTAGGGACTCCGACTCCGGATTTATCCTCAGGGTTTACTCCCGAAGCCAATTCCATAAATGGATATTCCCGCAAGGCAGCGGTGGTTTGAATTCAGAGTTCCTTCTCTTAGATAAGCTACCAACCAAGGATCACGAGCCCTATCTGCCCGAAGCTGCTGGTTTTAAGGCGCCAGTCGCTCGCCTTTGCCCCTTCTCCCGTCAGTGGAAACAGTTCCGCCGGGCTCAAATTGAGCCACACGTGAAGGCCGGGAGCTGGACTTGGTTGTCAGAGGCTGTTTGAGGCGCGTGCCATAGAAGTATTTTATCTGCAGTGAGAGCTTATCCTCACTACAACTCCCGGCAATAACAACCTTTGGAACTAAGACCACACAAGGAGCGACCAAAAATCGAACCTTCCACCGAGTAATTTTCGTCACAGAAGAAACATTGTGTAACTTTCAATAGAAACAAAGTCTAAAATGGATGGTAGCGGGGAAGAGAATCTTGACAGTTTTACTGACAAAATGGGACACACGTTAGCAATCTCAAGAAATTTAAAAAAAAAAGAAAAAAAGTTTACTTTTTGTCTTAAAACTGTCGTTTCCTTTTCGAATTTTTGTTTTACATTTTTATCCGTCTCCACTAATTTGTTGCTATCTACCTTTCTCTTATTTAGGACTAGTTGGTAAAAATGATGATGACAGAAAACTCTATACTGATCATTGCCACAAGAGGTAATCTGATCATCAGAAGTATCCCCCTTGTCAGACATGTACTTTGGCTATTTTAAAATATATTCTTGAAAATCAGAGGCGGCGGGCATATTCGGTACGTGACTCCCAAGTGCCATCCTCCTGTTGGTTTTACCGCCTGCGCTGGGATTTGAACCCATTACACCTTGGTTGCAATTTCTAAAATAGCGTCTTCCTCCAGACTTTATCTATTCTGCCAACTTAATATGTTTGTTAATGCAACAATTGTATACATAAACTAACAGTTGTTTGCCGTATATAAACTTTGTTTGTTAAAGTAACAGTTTGTAAATAAACATTGTTCTGAATTCCAGATTCCATTTCGGTTGTAATGATATCAGTTTGATATATCTTAAACAGCTTGCTATTAATATCCATAATAATTTGTGTGTGCATACATTGGCCGATTTCGTTCATTCCTTTCCTTTTTTTTCTGTCAGGTTTTCAGTTTGTTTAAAACATATTATTAGAATTTTCAATGGCCGGTTCTTAATCTGACAAGTATGACTTGATATCTTCCCAGCCTCGCAATGACATGTCATTGGGCCGAAGGGCTGAAAGCCTAAGTGCCGCTGGTTAAGGAAAAAAAAAAAAAAAAAAAATATCTTCTTGGCAATGTATCGTATGGTTCTGCGGTATCGGACTCGGTTTTCCTAATGCTTTTCTTCTTTAAAATGTATCATTGTCACAAAACGTTTTGTGCACGAACTTTTGCGCCCTTCTCTCTGTCCTTCATCGTCCTATTATTTGACATATTTTATGTTCTTACATTTTTTGCTCTGAGCCGCTCCCAGACTTGTTTACGTTTCACCATGTGAATCATAGTAATTGTGGTGGGTTTTGATGTTATGAATTGTTGTTATGTATTATTATTGGATTAAATGAGATCAGCTATGAAGGTCCCTGAATTTAACAAATAGTATTTTAAACTTTCCAGAGTACCTTTCCGCTACCACCCATTTGATCTCATTCAAAATTAATCTATATTATTATATAAAATGACTTCGTGTAGTGTCTAGGGTTATGAATGTGGAGTGTAATGTGCAATAACCAACAAATATACAAGCAAATAGTTTATTATCCACAACCACCAACAGTACTACAACAATAACATACCAACGACACTTTAAAAGGCTATCTTATTTAAGACAGTGGTTGAACTTTGTGTAAATAAATTTTGTACAATTTATTATCCTGATTCTAATTTATTTTGAACCAGGACTGACAATCAAAAGTGAAATCAAAAGAATCATTTACAACATTCCAATAACACAGTGGATCTTCTGTCCATACATACAATATTATTATAATATAAGTGTGTGGTTATATTTTTCTACTTTGAGGTAATACTGGTATTAACCCATAGGTGGTTGGTTATAATCACTCCCTTTAAGTTAAGTCTGTTTTCGTTTGTCACTTGTGGAAATATTAATACTAGGCACAGTTTTCTTTAATGTCACTTCCTAGTCTGTTAAGTTCTTTTAGTTGAGCTTCCAGGTGCCGAACAAGAACTTATCTTGGCAGGAGAATACAGGTAGAACGTTTCCTCTGCTCGCTTGACAATCTTTTCCACCTTTTGATGGGCAATGGCCACTAGCATGGGCTCTAAGTATACAGATAGAGTCCTGAATCGAGCAGTTCTCAAGCGTTTGGTACTACATTAACGTCAGTACCCAGGACCCTGAAATGTGAAGGTTATGCATCCTTCTTTATATCTAGTATACTATACTATTCCACATTTAAGTACAGGTACATTACAAACCAACGAAAAGGGTCATAGCTTTATACCAACCTATGCCACCATTATCTTTTGATGTGACAATGTACACCAGTATTCCTCTCCCCTAATAGTTACAAGCCACTGCAATTCCAGCTGTCATCTTTTCCATATAGTAGGATAGGTGTTATGCTCCTTGATGACAATCATACATATTTTCTTGTAGTTTAACACCTCTCTGACAGTCTAACACATGATGGATCAATCTCTAGGCTTTGCCTAATGGTTGCTATAGACCCACTCACTTACAGACATATATTATTATCTCACATTCAATTTTTATTTCAAATACATGTTAATAAAGTCAATCTTACCACATTTATTCAATGAAATACACAGTGAACAATGACTGGCACACTTTCGATCTGCCGTTCTGTCCAGGCTTTTGAGAAATATGGTTTTCACTGCACAAGCCTGATCTCATCGCTACGTGTCAAAATTTTGTTAGAAATGGCGTCCCCAACTAATGCTTTTTCCCCAACATCAACTACTCTGGCCAATGATTACCCTTATTTCACTTGTAAACAAAGTCATTCAAAATAACAATTCAATTTTCTACTACGTTACTCGGGTGATATATGTTTAGTACGAGGTCGGCCAATAATATTTCGTCTCACTTCAAATTCCACCCAATCCCCTTCCTCGTACCATCTTAGCCTAGCTTTCACCTAATTGTTTTCCCAAAAACAAATGCGATCCAATCTAAGCAGATATGACTTGACCTGACAGTATCTCTGATCTCTATGTATTGTTTTATCAATATTTGATTATCTAATGGACTATTTAGATAACTAACAACATATTCTTGGTCAGCAAGTCTTCAGGTACACGAATATACGTTTTTTATGGGGCTATGTGGCTTGGTTCAAAATTCTATCTTTTTTTCTATGTTAGTTTCAAGCTAAATACGAGAGCTTATGTCATTCGCAATAAGAGCTAAGCGTGTTTCCATGACCGTAGTGTCCACATTTTTAACTTTTTCATCGTATTGGGGAAACCCGCCTAGGGCAAAGCGTGCAAGTCGGTTGTAGTGTTAGAACCAATTTGAGACGTGATTTGCTTGTTTTATCTAGCCTTGCCTCTCCTTTCCCCAAATGCAGTTAGGCAAATATTTCTTAGAACTAGGAAAAGTGGGGCGTTTATGTCAAGGACGAATTTGAAAAATAGGGTACCGTTTTGTTCGGCTTATGCGTTAGCAAATAATAAGCTGAAGGCGTAGGCGACAACCTACGATTCTCGCCGAAAATTTCCAGCACTATCCCATCTTGACTCCATGCACTATACTGTTATATTCTAATTTAGATATTGTATTTAGAAGCTCACCACACATCTCCCCACTTAGAACAGACTATCATATGTCAGTTCCTACTTTTAAATACACATAGATAAATTTACTATCTATGCCTGGTGACTACTCTGATGTTTGTCGTACGGATGTCTGCTTAAAAAATCAGCGCCAACATTGGTTTTGCCGGGAATGTATTCTATGGTAAACTGGTATGGCTGTAAGAGCAACGACCAGCGTAATAATCTAGCATTTTCATGCCTTGCTTGTGACAGACACACAAGTGCTTTATGATCTGTTTGGATCTTAAATGATTTACCATAAAGATAAATCTGGAACTTCTTTATAGCCCATATGACCGCCAAACAGTCTTTTTCACTTGTTAAATATCCCCGTTCTGCTGTGTTCAACTTACGGCTAGCATAAGCTACTGGGGTTAATTCCCCATCAAGTGAATTTGACCGTTGTAATAGAGCTGCACCCAAACCTATATTACTCGCATCCGTTCTCACAATGAATTCTTGACTCAAGTCAGGTAATTTCAAAATGGGCCTGCTTGTGATCTTTTCCTTTAAACATAAATAACGATAACATATGTGGAGCAATCTTTGTAGACTTTAGGAAAGCATTTGATATGTTAGATCACGCTGTTTTAATAAGAAAATTAGAAACAATGAAAGTTAACTTTAAACTAGTGACATTACTTAAATCATTCCTGTCCGACAGACAGCAAGTAGTGTGGTACAATAACTCCTTGTCAAGCCCAACTATTATTGACACTGGTGTTCCTCAGGGTTCTATTCTCGGCCCTCTACTTTTTTCCATTTACATAAATGACCTTCCACTACACATCGAGCACTCATCCTGCGACCTATTTGCCGATGACTGTACCATTTATACTAGTGATAAAAGTTGCAACACGCTAGAAATATTATTACAAAGCGACACAGACAATCTTATTAAGTGGAGCAATGAAAACTGCATGCAAATAAATATCACTAAAACAAAATGTATGATAATATCAACTAGACAAAAAAATTACAAAACTCGCCGAAAACAACACTTCAGCTCTACATTGGAACCTCTTTAATTGAAAATGTAAATGAATATAAAACACTAGGACTCATAATTGACCAACATTTAAGTTGGAATTCGCATGTACAAGCACTGACCAAACAAACGGCACAAAAAGTTTACCAGTTAGCTAAAATCAAACATTTCCTAGATGAGGAGACACGAAAAAATGTTCTATACATCCCAGATACAAACACATCTAGACTATTGTTCCACAATTTGGGATGGCTGCACCATGTCCAACACTAAAAGACTCTTTTCATTACAAAAACGTGCAGTGCGCCTAATTTCAGACAAAAAGCTCACACAGTGTGTAGACGCATATACATATCTTAATATATTACCACTAAGAAAGCGCCTTCTCTTCAACAAAGCCAAATTTATTCACAAAATCTTGTCACAGAATGCTCCAACGTATCTGTGGCCTATTTTCAAATACAGCGGAAGACGCAGTCAACGCTTAAATAAATTACACATGCCCAAGCCTAGGCTCGACTTATTCAAGAAAAGTTTAGCTTTTTCTGCTGCTCATCTGTGGAATACTCTTCCACACGACTTAAAAAATACTCTTAGTCCATATTCATTCAATCACAGACTTTTCAAATACATCATGAGTGCAGATTATATGCCACCCTAATTTCGTTATGTTCTTAAATAATTACGCTGTCACCTCAGGGGCGCATTCCCATAGTCAGTTATGACTGAAGGGGCTATTATTATTATTATTATTATTACATAACATCATATGTAGGTTTTAAAGTTAATTTTGTCCTGTTTAGTATAAATTATGATACGCATCTGTAAATTTGTGTAACTGTTATTGTACTGTTACAATGTTGGGATTTTATTTTATTGTACTTTCTTGTTATTTTATTATTTAAGTAACATTTAGGATACGTGTGAGAATAAATAGATTAACTATGGAAGAAGAGAGAAAGGAAGGGCAGAATGTTAGACGGGCCTGCGTGACCAATTCTAAACCCTTTGAAAATAAAGTTCGTTCGTTCGTTCTATCTATCTATCTATCTATCTATCTATCTATCTATCTATCTATCTATCTATCTATCTATCTATCTATCTATCTATCTATCTATCTATCTATCTATCTATCTATCTATCTATCTATCTATCTATCTATCTATCTATCTCTGATAATGTTTGTACTTTTCAACATATGTTATGTCATGCTTATAAGTAATTAATGTTAATATGAGTGTGCTATATTATTATTTTACTTTACAACGTTGAATTCCTTGAATTTGATATGTAAAATGCATATGAGAATAAATGAATTCAGTATGAAAGGTGAGAGAAAGGAAGGGCAGAATGTCAGACGGGCCTGCGTGCCCAATTCTCAACCCTTTGAAAATAAAGTTCGTTCGTTCGTTCGTTCGTTCGTTCGTTCCTTCAACTCTTGGTAGGCTAATTCACACTGCGCTGTCCAAATAATTCTATCAGGATTTCCTTTGCGTGTTAAATCAGTCAATGGAGCACATATGGAGTTAAAGTTTTTAATATACTTTTGGTAGAAACCACATAAGGAGACAAAAGATCGCACATCTTTTTTTGTTTGTGGTCTTGGTGCTTTTTTCAACTTCTCCATGTTCTTGGGGTCAGGGGTCATGTTTCCCTGATGTACTGTGTGTCCCAAGAAATCCAGCTCTTTACATCCAACACAGCATTTCGTCGGTCTAGCTGTCAAATTGGTCTCTCTCAGTCGATTAAACAACATATTCAGAGAGTTAATGTGTTCCTCAAATGTTTCTGTGGCTATAAGAATATCATCCATGAAGTTGGTGATGCATGGATTATTCAGGGGATCCAGTAACTTTCTCATCATCCTCGAAAACACACTCGGTGCATTTTTCAGCCCGAATGGCAACATGTTAAATTCATAATGTCCTTCCGATGTGCTAAAGGCTAAATAAGGTCTGACTTCCGGCTTTACTGGAATCTGATAGTAGCCTTTGCTCAGATCCACTTTAGAGAAATATTTAGCTTTATTCAGCCTGGCAAACAGCTGATTTGTATCAGGTAATGGATCCACCTGACCTTCTGTGACAGCATTCAGTTTCCTGTAATCTATACACAGTCTGTGTTCTCCAGAGGGTTTTTTCAACAGAACCACACTGGAACTGTAAGGAGATTCACTGTGCGAGATAATCCCTTCTCTCAACAGATAATCTATTTCCTCCTTCAAAGCTTTTTCTTTAGCGAACGGGATCGAATAGGCTGTCATACAGATTGGTGTTGGGTCTATGAGTTTCATATCATATTCTAATAAATTTGTATGCCCCGGTCGGTCCGTTAACACATCTGTATGATTATCTAAAACCTGTTGAACTCTCTCCCTCTGATTTTTCCTTAAGTGCGTACTGATTTTTACCTGTGCAACGGTCTCACAAGGGTGTAACGGATATTCATGAGAGGTGAGTGGTTCCTTTTTCATCTCCATTGCAACAGACAAGGTCAGTAGGTGTGTCTCTTCCTGGTTTTCTCTGTCCAGATATTTTTTCAGGAGATTCACATGATAGATTTTCTCTTTCCCTTTCTTATCTATCTTATAATTTGTTCTAGACACCTTCTCTAGAACTGTATATGGACCTTGCCATCCAATTTGCAATTTATTATGGCTGCCGGGCAGTAGAAGGAGCACCTTCTCTCCCCCAGCTAATTCTCGATCCTTCGCTTTCTTATTGTAATAGGCAGCATGCTTTTTCCTGGCTTGTCTTAAATTTTCATTGGCAAGTTTCCAGCCAGTTTTAAGACGAGTGGTCAGCTCGTTCACATATTGAATGATGAGGTAATATTTTCTTCTACCTTTTCATCGGTCCATGTCCTTAACAAAGCTACATATGGACTTTTAAATTTGTTGACCTATTTTTCCATGCACCGGTATGGTCTCTTCCATTGGAAGCCTTATAGTGAGGACTTTTCTTCCTAGAATCATCATTCACAAATCGACCACTACCAATTTTTTTCTTACGGTTTTCATCCCACTTTAAATTCCTTGTGAGAGATCTTCTCTCTCTCTTTTATTTTCACCCAGTTCACATGATTCCGACCGAGGGATTGTCGGCTTATCCTGGGGTAAAGCATTTCTTTGTACTCGTTGCATAGTGGCCATTGTAAAACATCCAAGTGAAGACTGTCTGTGAAAAGGGGGCCCCCATTCCACTTTGTCTACATTATTAATTTTATTTTTCTTTCCATTTTCAGGCCTAAGTTTGCCCCGTGGCGTGTCTAGTTCCTGATCAATTTTCCCACTTGTGGGTGTTCCCTCATGTAATATGCCACATGCTTCTACAAAATTCTCAATGTCAATCATTTCCTCGGGCCAATAATAATTTTGAGCAATCTTTTGGATGATGGTACCTATTTTCTCATGGTCCCCATCTTTCCCAACATGTAAGCTCCTTATTAACTCTGCCCTATACCTTTTAGGAAGTACCAGATGTCCCTGACAATTGGATCCAGTTTCAGCCTTCCTATATATCAGTTTGTACTTCATATAGAAGTCTCCTTTGCCTGGAGGTGTATGACATTTGGACAATTTCTTAAAACAAGGCTTGAGGGTCTTATCCCCAGCCTGCGCCTTCCTCATCTCATCTGGAGGGGTATTTATCAGATTATCCTCCTCCTGTTTAGACTGTGATCTGGTCTGAAGCGTTGCCATGTACACAGGTCTCTTTTTACACACTTCGGTGTTATGGTTGTCCATCCGACACCAACTACAATATAATCTACCTTTATGAAAAGGTTTTCTGTCATCATATTTCCTTTCATTGAATTGTGGGGTTTTATTGTTATAATCATTGCGTAGCCTATCAAACGGGTGCTTACCTTTATTCTGTTGCCTGTGGTCAAACTTATTAAAGTTTTGAGGTGCCTTAAATTTGTCTACCTGTTTCTTTTTATTACCAACTACCTCTGCCTGGGCTGCCTGATACCTCTCAGCGACATTTAGTAACTCACCCAGCCTCTCTGCACCTTGTTCCATGAGAAACTTTCTCAGGTCTGGAGCCATGGACTCTCTTAGCTGCTCAATAAGGATCATTTCCTTAAGATCTTGGGTTTTCCCCAGAGCAGTCCATTTCTCCAAGTAGGTCTCTAACCGTGCAGAGAACTGGTGATAGGTCTCACCCGACAGTAGTTTGGCATTCCTAAATTTTTTTTCTATAAAATTATCCGTTCTTTTCGTATCTTAATAAAAGAGCCTGCTTTAGCATGTCGTAATTGTCCTGGTCATTTCTGCTCATCTTGGCAAAAACTTCATAAGCCGTTCCCCTAAGCCCTTGGGATAACTTGAGGCTCCACCTCTCTCTCTCTCTAACCCATATGTAGTAGCTAAAAGTTCAAATCTACTTAAATACCCTTCGATGTCATCGTCTTTCTCAACAAAATGATCTACATGAAAACCCATAGCTGAGGTTGAGGCTCCCTGACTAGCAGTGGCATCTGAGGCAAACGGGCTGGCACCATTTTCAGGAGCATGGCCTTGAAATTCTAACTCCCTTAGTCGTAGCTCATGCTCCCTCTGTAATCTCTTCTCCTCCTTTTCTGCTTTCCTCTCTGCAGCTTGTCTTCTTTCTTCTTTTTCTGCAGCCAATCTCTTTTCTTCTCTTTCTGCCTCCAACTTCTTCTCTTCATACTGGAGCCTTTTAATCTCTGACTCCCTATCTGCCTCCAATGCCCTAGCCTCCTTGTCAGCCTCAATCTGCAACCTCTTAATTTCTTTGTCAGCCTCAATTTGTAACTGTAATTTTCTTTCTTCTGCTATCTTCATATCTTCCCTTTGAATATACTTGTCGCATTCTGAAGTTACATATTGGATCAAAGTTTGACCCTCCATATTCATTTCTTTCGCAGTCTGCACAGCAGCAGATCGAAACTTTGCCAGATCAGCCATTTTGTACTATGCAACCTTTAAAATTTCTAACTATACAAATTTCTAATTATGGCTAACAATTTCTAATGATAACCAAGAACAACCACAGGCACTGATAGATCAACTACTATTTTATTTCCACAAAAGGAATACTTTTAGTTTTATACTTTCTGAGATTCCTAATATAATTGATAATATTTTAGGAATTTAAAATCCCAGAAGTGAACTACCCAATATAGCTGGTGCTATGAGAAATTCAATCCCCAGGAGCGAGACCCCAATATATGTGGTGGGATTTGATGTTATGAATTGTTGTTATGTATTATTTTTTTTTACTTTACTTAGTCGTTCCTCTTCTACCGTGAGGTGTAGAGGTTTGGAAGAGAGAGCGCCAGACTATTCTATCAGCTGTCTTCTTCCTGGCCTGGTTCCATTCTAGTCCTCGGTCCTTCAAATATTGTCTAATGTTGTCCTCCCAGCGGACTCTGGGTCGTCCTGGAGGTCTGGATCCCTGGCTCTTTGTTTCCCATGCTTGTCGTGGTAGCCGATCTTCTCCCATTCTGCAGACATGGCCAAACCATCTTAGTTGGTACTGTTCTATTTGGGTCTGCAGTGGGTGGGATTTTAGGCCTTGACGTATCGTCTGGTTGCGGACCATGTCTCTTCTTGTTACTTCAACCACCTTCCTCAGATACCTCATTTCTGAGGTTTGGATCTGGCTTTTGTGGGTTGTAGTCATTGCCCATGACTCGCATCCATATGTCAAGACTGGGACATAGGTGGAGCGGTATACAGCCATCTTCGTTTTCTTACCAACCTCTTTCTTGCTGAGGAATCCTCGATTTATGGCCTGATAAAGTCTCCCAGCCGCTGCTTTTCGAGTGGCCAACTCGTCTTTGATGCCCCCCTTTCGGTCTATAATAGCTCCGAGATATTTAAAGTGGTCGACCTGCTCCAGGACCTGTTCTCCCAACTTAATCTGATGTTTTCTTTCTTCTCGTGATATCACCATGGATTTTGTTTTAGAGCTGCTTATGACCATCCCTCTCTTCTCCAGCTCTTCCTTCCAGACCCGCAGGTTGGATTGGAGATGTGTCTCTGATTTAGCAATCAGGACAACATCATCAGCAAATGCTAGCTCTGAAATACAGACCTGTCTCATCTTCCAGTACCCCACTGAATACTTTCTTGTTCTCTCCTTACATGCCTTGATGACATCGTCCATGAGAAGTATGAAAAGATAAGGTGACAGGATATCGCCTTGTCTTACACCAGTGGTGGTCTTGAACTCTTCTGACTTATAGTTTGCTGTCCTCACATAATTTCTGCAAGACTTGTAGAAGCTCTGTATAGCATGTATCAGAGGTGCTGGAATGTTCTTCCTTGCCAAACAGTCCCAAAGTTTGCTCCAGGGGACCCTGTCAAACGCCTTTTCCAGATCTATGAAACAAAGATGGATCTCACTCTTGTACTCAAGGGCCTTTTCACTCAGCTGCCTGAGTGTGAAGATTAGGTCTTGAGTACTTCGGTTTGCTCGGAATCCGCACTGGGCTTCATCCAATTGTGGCTCAGCTAGGCATCGGAGTCTCTGCTCTAGGATTCTAGAGTAGATTTTACCGGGGACACTGAGAAGGGATATGCCTCTGTGGTTTCCACATTGTCGATTGTCACCCTTTTTGAAAATCGGTGTTATGATGGCAATCTCCCAATCCTTTGGTATGGCCTTGTTGCACCATGCTGCTTGTAGGACCCTTAGGAGTAATAGGTCGCCTGATGCTCCCATGTACTTAACCATTTCTGGTGTTATACCATCATGCCCTGCTGCTTTGCCCATCTTGATTTTCTCCAGTGCTGCCTTCAGTTCTTCCATCTTTATGTCATCTTCATCACCATTTGTATCCTCTTCTGTGCTAGTGGTTATCATTTCTGATGCTCTACCTTGCTCACCATCAAGGAGTTCTGAGAAATATTCTTTCCATCTTTCCATTACTTCCTTCGGGGCAGTAAGCAATTTGCCTTGCTTGTCCTTTATAAATTTAAGAGGGCATTGTTTTTCCTTCCTCATGTTCTTTAGGGTCTTATAGAACAATTTCTGGTTTTCTTGCGCATCCTTTTCTAGCTTTTCTCCAAATTCTTCCCAGGACTTCTGTTTTGCTGCTAGCACCTTGTGGCGGGACAACACCTTATTGACTGGGGGCTGCCCAGCTTGAAGCGGGCGGTAGCTGTCCAGTGAGATCCTAGAACCTCTCCCACTGTCGGAAGTAGCCCCTGGCGCCATGCCCTACGCCAATTGGGCAAAAAGCTTATAACCGGTAACTGCTACTTCCCGTGTTTTGCCGACACCTATAGGGTGAAGCTGGAGTGTCCTCTCCAGGGCGCGAGCTTGGGCACAGTTATTTGGAGATCAAGCTGTTGCCCATGCAGCATGTTCCCCCTCTCCACACAGCCGGTAGATCCAAAGGAGCGGCAGTAGCCGATACAGTTTGGTACCAGCCATGTCGCAGGAGTTGCCAGAATAATGTCGAATCGACATTAGACTGCCTTAGGGACTCCGACTCCGGATTTATCCTCAGGGTTTACTCCCGAAGCCAATTCCATAAATGGATATTCCCGCAAGGCAGCGGTGGTTTGAATTCAGAGTTCCTTCTCTTAGATAAGCTACCAACCAAGGATCACGAGCCCTATCTGCCCGAAGCTGCTGGTTTTAAGGCGCCAGTCGCTCGCCTTTGCCCCTTCTCCCGTCAGTGGAAACAGTTCCGCCGGGCTCAAATTGAGCCACACGTGAAGGCCGGGAGCTGGACTTGGTTGTCAGAGGCTGTTTGAGGCGCGTGCCATAGAAGTATTTTATCTGCAGTGAGAGCTTATCCTCACTACAACTCCCGGCAATAACAACCTTTGGAACTAAGACCACACAAGGAGCGACCAAAAATCGAACCTTCCACCGAGTAATTTTCGTCACAGAAGAAACATTGTGTAACTTTCAATAGAAACAAAGTCTAAAATGGATGGTAGCGGGGAAGAGAATCTTGACAGTTTTACTGACAAAATGGGACACACGTTAGCAATCTCAAGAAATTTAAAAAAAAAAAGAAAAAAAGTTTACTTTTTGTCTTAAAACTGTCGTTTCCTTTTCGAATTTTTGTTTTACATTTTTATCCGTCTCCACTAATTTGTTGCTATCTACCTTTCTCTTATTTAGGACTAGTTGGTAAAAATGATGATGACAGAAAACTCTATACTGATCATTGCCACAAGAGGTAATCTGATCATCAGAAGTATCCCCCTTGTCAGACATGTACTTTGGCTATTTTAAAATACATTCTTGAAAATCAGAGGCGGCGGGCATATTCGGTACGTGACTCCCAAGTGCCATCCTCCTGTTGGTTTTACCGCCTGCGCTGGGATTTGAACCCATTACACCTTGGTTGCAATTTCTAAAATAGCGTCTTCCTCCAGACTTTATCTATTCTGCCAACTTAATATGTTTGTTAATGCAACAATTGTATACATAAACTAACAGTTGTTTGCCGTATATAAACTTTGTTTGTTAAAGTAACAGTTTGTAAATAAACATTGTTCTGAATTCCAGATTCCATTGCGGTTGTAATGATATCAGTTTGATATATCTTAAACAGCTTGCTATTAATATCCATAATAATTTGTGTGTGCATACATTGGCCGATTTCGTTCATTCCTTTCCTTTTTTTTCTGTCAGGTTTTCAGTTTGTTTAAAACATATTATTTGAATTTTCAATGGCCGGTTCTTAATCTGACAATTATGACTTGATATCTTCCCAGCCTCGCAATGACATGTCATTGGGCCGAAGGGCTGAAAGCCTAAGTGCCGCTGGTTAAGGAAAAAAAAAAAAAAAAATATCTTCTTGGCAATGTATCGTACGGTTCTGCGGTATCGGACTCGATTTTCCTAATGCTTTTCTTCTTTAAAATGTATCATTGTCACAAAACGTTTTGTGCACGAACTTTTGCGCCCTTCTCTCTGTCCTTCATCGTCCTATTATTTGACATATTTTATGTTCTTACATTTTTTGCTCTGAGCCGCTCCCAGACTTGTTTACGTTTCACCATGTGAATCATAGTAATTGTGTTGGGTTTTGATGTTACGAATTGTTGTTATGTATTATTATTGGATTAAATGAGATCAGCTATGAAGGTCCCTGAATTTAACAAATAGTATTTTAAACTTTCCAGAGTACCTTTCCGCTACCACCCATTTGATCTCATTCAAAATTAATCTATATTATTATATAAAATGACTTCGTGTAGTGTCTAGGGTTATGAATGTGGAGTGTAATGTGCAATAACCAACAAATATACAAGCAAATAGTTTATTATCCACAACCACCAACAGTACTACAACAATAACATACCAACGACACTTTAAAAGGCTATCTTATTTAAGACAGTGGTTGAACTTTGTGTAAATAAATTTTGTACAATTTATTATCCTGATTCTAATTTATTTTGAACCAGGACTGACAATCAAAAGTGAAATCAAAAGAATCATTTACAACATTCCAATAACACAGTGGATCTTCTGTCCATACATACAATATTATTATAATATAAGTGTGTGGTTATATTTTTCTACTTTGAGGTAATACTGGTATTAACCCATAGGTGGTTGGTTATAATCACTCCCTTTAAGTTAAGTCTGTTTTTATTAATACTAGGCATAGTTTTCTTTAATGTCACTTCCTAGTCTGTTAAGTTCTTTTAGTTGAGCTTCCAGGTGCCGAACAAGAACTTATCTTGGCAGGAGAATACAGGTAGAACTTTTCCTCTGCTCGCTTGACAATCTTTTCCACCTTTTGATGGGCAATGGCCACTAGCATGGGCTCTAAGTATACAGATATAGTCCTGAATCGAGCAGTTCTCAAGCGTTTGGTACTACATTAACGTCAGTACCCAGGACCCTGAAATGTGAAGGTTATGCATCCTTCTTTATATCTAGTATACTATACTATTCCACATTTAAGTACAGGTACATTACAAACCAACGAAAAGGGTCATAGCTTTATACCAACCTATGCCACCATTATCTTTTGATGTGACAATGTACACCAGTATTCCTCTCCCCTAATAGTTACAAGCCACTGCAATTCCAGCTGTCATCTTTTCCATATAGTAGGATAGGTGTTATGCTCCTTGATGACAATCATACATATTTTCTTGTAGTTTAACACCTCTCTGACAGTCTAACACATGATGGATCAATCTCTAGGCTTTGCCTAATGGTTGCTATAGACCCACTCACTTACAGACATATATTATTATCTCACATTCAATTTTTATTTCAAATACATGTTAATAAAGTCAATCTTACCACATTTATTCAATGAAATACACAGTGAACAATGACTGGCACACTTTCGATCTGCCGTTCTGTCCAGGCTTTTGAGAAATATGGTTTTCACTGCACAAGCCTGATCTCATCGCTACGTGTCAAAATTTTGTTAGAAATGGCGTCCCCAACTAATGCTTTTTCCCCAACATCAACTACTCTGGCCAATGATTACCCTTATTTCACTTGTAAACAAAGTCATTCAAAATAAAAATTCAATTTTCTACTACGTTACTCGGGTGATATATGTTTAGTACGAGGTCGGCCAATAATATTTCGTCTCACTTCAAATTCCACCCAATCCCCTTCCTCGTACCATCTTAGCCTAGCTTTCACCTAATTGTTTTCCCAAAAACAAATGCGATCCAATCTAAGCAGATATGACTTGACCTGACTGTATCTCTGATCTCTATGTATTGTTTTATCAATATTTGATTATTTAATGGACTATTTAGATAACTAACAACATATTCTTGGTCAGCAAGTCTTCAGGTACACGAATATACGATTTTTATGGGGCTATGTGGCTTGGTTCAAAATTCTATCTTTTTTTCTATGTTAGTTTCAAGCTAAATACGAGAGCTTATGTCATTCGCAATAAGAGCTAAACGTGTTTCCATGACCGTAGTGTCCACATTTCTAACTTTTTCATCGTATTGGGGAAACCCGCCTAGGGCAAAGCGTGCAAGTCGGTTGTAGTGTTAGAGCCAATTTGAGACGTGATTTGCGTGTTTTATCTAGCCTTGCCTCTCCTTTCCCCAAATGCAGTTAGGCAAATATTTCTTAGAACTAGGAAAGGTGGGGCGTTTATGTCAAGGACGAATTTGAAAAATAGGGTACCGGTTTGTTCGGCTTATGCGTTAGCAAATAATAAGCTGAAGGCGTAGGCGACAACCTACGATTCTCGCCGAAAATTTCCAGCACTATCCCATCTTGACTCCATGCACTATACTGTTATATTCTAATTTAGATATTGTATTTAGAAGCTCACCACAGTAATTCATGCGAATTAGTATCTAATATACTGTATGGAAGCTCTGATGATCTAGTTTTTCATTACAATATACTTATTTTTTAAATTTTGTGATCAGGTACTGTTAATGTATGCTATTATACTACTTTGTAATGTTTCATTGCCCTTAAATTAATACTTTAAGTTCGCTGGAGAATGTTTGAGCAACAGTAACAAAAGATGAGCACGAGAAAGGAAGAATGCAAGAGGGAACTGTGTGCCCGATTTTCAACCCTTGGAAAATTAATTTCTTTTGTATATGTCTGTCTAACTATCTACCTAGTCTGTCTAACTATCTACCTAGTCTGTCTAACTATCTACCTAGTCTGTCTAACTATCTACCTAGTCTGTCTAACTATCTATCTAGTCTGTCTAACTATCTACCTAGTCTGTCTAACTATCTACCTAGTCTGTCTAACTATCTACCTAGTCTGTCTAACTATCTATCTAGTCTGTCTAACTATCTACCTAGTCTGTCTAACTATCTACCTAGTCTGTCTAACTATCTACCTAGTCTGTCTAACTATCTACCTAGTCTGTCTAACTATCTACCTAGTCTGTCTAACTATTTACCTAGTCTGTCTAACTATTTACCTAGTCTGTCTAACTATCTACCTAGTCTGTCTAACTATCTACCTAGTCTGTCTAACTATCTACCTAGTCTGTCTAACTATCTACCTAGTCTGTCTAACTATCTATCTAGTCTGTCTAACTATCTACCTAGTCTGATTCTGCTCTTGAGTTAGGGAAGGCAAAGACAGAAGGAGATGAACTGGTTACCCCACCACATGATGATGGACCTAGTATTATGAACGCTTAAGGTAGTAGGCTACCCACAAAAGATAAAAAAAAAAAAAATCCAACAATTTTCATTTTCATGCTTTAAATCATCGTCACCATGTGCTTGTACTAAAAATAATTCATAGAAGCTTAGAGATACTCTGGTATGATAGGAATCAGTGTTTTTCTACACACACCCCCTTGAGTGATTTGCATAGCAACCAATGTTTATAGTTGGTTATCATGTGAATAATGACCCAACATGAAGGTGCGTAATTGTAAAACTGCGAAATTATAATTATACTGAGGCAACAGGAAAAAGATATTTATAACTTTTCCAAGGGGAATCACTCAATGATTTCTTATGAATTTTTCAACATTGTGTGTCTAGAAAGCTTTGATTATAAATTTCAACATTTGTTACATGCATTATGCATTTTCACCCACATCAACTCTATTTATTGCTAGTTTTATACTGATTCTGTATAATAGTAGTTAGCAGAGCTTCTTTTGTTCACAATGGGAAATAAGACAAAGTAAGTTCCTTGGAAATCGGTACACCAACAAACCGTTGCCTGAAAATGAGACACCTATTGTCGATAGTGACGCTATAAAGCCTCTGTGCTCCTCAGCAAAGAAAATAAAGGTCCAAGAAAGTGAAGGACAAGCTAAAAAGGACAACAGAGGAAATGTGTTTATCCTTATGGATGTAAAACTGCTGTTTGGGTTTTTATGCGCTAACTTTAGATGTGACAAATGTTATCAGTACTCACTGACCTGTGAGATCGTCGAAGAGACTCGGGATGGCTTTTGTCATGAAATCAGTATCAAGTGCACAAACTGTGGCGAATGGAATGCCAATTTCAATACTTCTGATGTTTCATCTCCAGCTACTCACAAACACAAAGAAGTAAATGTCCGAATGGTGGCATTTGTGCGTTCTATTGGGAAAGGCCACAGTGCATTGCAGAATTTTTCAATATACATGAACACAAGTCAACCCATAGCAACGAAAGCATACATGAGAACGCTGCACAGGATCTATTCAGCAAGTAAGGCCATTGCAATGGAAAGACCCTGAGAGCACCGAAAAGGGGATTCATAGACACTGCAACTGCAGTAGAAGGAGACCTTTATTCAACAGGAGCTCATTAAACTTCATTTTTTGAGTTCTTTTTCAATTTTTCTGTGTTTTCTCGGAATTGTCTTTTTAACATAATTGGTGATCTTTGAAACAAGATATCTCTGGATCTATACATTCAATTGACATGAAAATTAAAACAGTTGGTTGTCATATAATCTTACAGATTATGACCTAAAATGGATACAATTAAATTCAAAGTTTTAGTTTTATGACCATCATGCATATATAATGAGGCACAAATATCAAACATTCCAGAAATATAAATTTTGAAAATTCATTAAAAATTAACCTTTCTGTCAATCTCTGTCATTTTAGTTCACGACCTCACGCTATATATATAGTGATTCAATTTGTTAAGTTTCAGTCAGATCCTTGTACAAATAACATAGTTATGATGTTTTGAAAAAGGTGTATAATTTATTCACTACGGCGGCCATATTGGATAGCTAATTTGCATAATTAATGAGGTCATTATGTGGAAAAAAATTTTAACTCCATACTAACACTATACCCATGGTTGTTTTATTCTGAAAGGAAAATTTGAGTTTTTTACCCTATCAAGGTAGCCTACTACCTTAAAAATTCACTCCCTACGGCAGTATCTGCAATGGGATTCAAAGCTTCTCACCTTTGGTAAAACCTTTCGCATGCACTGGAAAACACCGAGTCCCTAGTCATTCAGTAGCAGACTGTTCGAATGTTTCACGAGCTCTTATAACACACCATTTGATTATGTCTCAAATCACTGTCTAATTTACCGTATGAGGAATTCGATTTTTGTCAATCTTATTGTTTGTTTGTTTTGGTTTTGTTTTTGTTTTTTTCCTCATTTAATTTTGTTTTTAAATTTATTTTAAAAACACACTTTGATAATGATGAATATTGCAAAAGTATATATTACTTTTTAATAAAATAGGCCTAAATAATGCTTACAGTAAATGGGGTGATGAAATTATACAGTATACATGATGTGACAGAGAGAGAGAGAGAGAGAGAGAGAAAGAGAGAGAGAAAGGGCAGAATGTCAGACGGGCCTACGTACCAAATTCTTAACCCTTTGAACATAAAGTTCGTTCGCTCGTTCATAGCATGACAAAGCTAATTAGACAGGTCAGCGGATAATACGTTTATCACCTAAGTCGTCTAGCCACCTTTGATAGAGACGATCTGTGTTGATCCAAGATGGTCCCGACAATTCCTCATAACAAAACGACCCGGCAGAGTACGGAAAGAAAGCCAAATTGTTTGTTTGATCTGCCGGCGATCCGTATTTGACCGTCTGGCGGATGCACGAAAACACAGGTGATAATACGTAATGGTTTCCGCTGACCCATCTTTGTATCAATATTACCGATAATCTGTCAGGGGAGACAATATTGTGGGAAAGTATCTAGACAGGAAATAAGTTCACAGATTTGTTTGTGAGTTTGCATAAAAATGCAATCGGAAGTATTAGTGCCTTATTAGAAAGAGGTCACGCGTTGGAATTTGATATTTTAAAACGCGGGGCATATTATGATTTAACACCCCGACCCATATAGTTCTAAAGAGCTTAACACTGGCTTGATTTGAGAACCAGAATAGACTTTAACCTTTAACTTTCATTGGCAAGTTGGTCTACAAGTACAATCTGGGACTTGACCTGAGAAACGGAAATATAATCTAGCGAAATCGGAGTCACAAATCAGACTGTATCGCCACGTCAAGCTAGCAATTCCACAGAGCCAAAGAGAAGAGGATCGGACAAAGAATTCCAAAATTATAAGTGACAGATCGAAGTATTTGGGCAACTCTGAAACTTAAAAGTAAACCCGCATTTTTAAAACTAAGACTGGAAACCTAAGGAAACAAATCACCCGTCATAAGAAGGAATACTAAAATTATTCAGACCGAGTGATTCGAAAGCATCTAACCTAAGTTGCTGTGTCCATTCTAACTGTGCCAGGAGATTGTAGATCCCATTTGGATTCGTGGAACGAAGCTATCAGACTGTTTATGGTACGAAGCTGCAAGACTAAAGTTTCGACGTCACTAGTTGTGAGTTAAAAGCAGGGAATTAACACTAACCGCCTGCTGTCGTAATTTTTGATGAGATAGGTCTGAGAAATTTATGGTCCCGTCCGAGCAGAGGTGATAGTGATAACTCTGTGAGAATAAGGGGTAAGAAATAGATTGCGGTTTCACGAGGGTGATAGGGTAAGAGGAAGGACAGTCTCTGAATCGAGTCATTGCTCTGACCCAGCTTATCTTACGACATTAATTTAACTGCAGACGCACTCTATGCTAAACAATTTTTGCAAGTTACCCTACACTCATGTACACACACACCAATATGGTGACACAAATGCACAAACGTAAATACAAACTACGTATAACATATAATGGGACAATGGGGTTAACCAATACGGTAAGTAAAGGTTTTGTTCTGTTTATTATCACTAAACAAAAAGCACAACATCAATCATGTTACATTTATAAAGCATAGTTACAGACAAGGTGGGGGGAAAAACATAGTATCTCAATAGACCCTCCCCTCTATTGTAAAGGAAGACAACCCAAAGAAAATTACTATCAGAGGTAATTAACCCACAGAGAGATTCAATTTTAACAATGGCATATGCAATAATCAGTAAGGGGTATAGGAACAGGTTCTTAATTTTTAATCTATCCCGTGACTAAGCAGATTAGGGAGGGAAAGAAAAAAAACACAGAAAAAGAAATTAAGTATACTGATATTAGCAAGAAAAAATAAAATTAAGGTTATCTAATTTCGTTCATTCAATGCACGCATACAGTGGCCCACATTCATCTGCACTTACCAATCGTTGAATCAGGCATTCCATGGAATAAAAAAAACTTTAGCAAGTACTAAAACAATTAGAGTCTTTTGCTTTGTCTATTTCAGCCCCAGACTGACGGGATTTGCTGTCGGCTATTTTTCCGTAGTCGCTAAAATCAAGGCGCTATTGTTTTGTTCCAGGATATTCCTCTTTTCACTGGAGTTAGAGTTTGGGGTAAGGGTTCTATGGGATGGCACTGTCCTCAGAATTGAAAATATATATATATATAAAGATATATTGGTCCGGTGGGGTCTCGCCGCTGGTAGCTTAGACACTCTATGGCGTGATGAAAACAGAACTTTAGGAAAATGATACTCCTCGGCTGGTCAATGAAGTGATGGCCGAGTATGACCAGTGAGTTTTCTTTAGGTGGTTAATCCAGTAGGAAAACGTTTACTGTCATGTGTAAAAAAATAGTGGTATAAATTCTGCCACAGCAGATCAGTAATATTTATGGAATGGCTTCTGGCAAGGTTCTTCTCCAGTTATACTTTTAAAAATGGCTTATTGTTAAAGTTCTTGGTTATACTACTCTCATGGATGGAGAGGTGGACCACATAGGGGTCACTACACGAAGATTTTTAACCACAATAATCGCTGGATGGTGTAAGAACCAAAGTCAGTAAGACCATAAGAAATGCTAGGACGCAAGGTTTGACCAGCCTATATGTAGAAAATAGATAAACATGTAATCATAATATAAATCATATTCTGGCACGCGTTAAATTTTAGGTAAGACTATTTTAACCCCTCCGGTATTTAATTGTATATATATTTAAAAAAACCCGCGAGTGTCTAGTTAATCGTAACGGTTTTACATGAAATATGAACTCTCGTAGTTTAGAAAATTACACACGTATGAATAGAATTAAATTACGTTCTCTAAATTATCCACCGCCTAGCGAATATTAATTAATTTAAAGTATCTCTTACTTGGGAAATCGCGAGTGATTAAATTTTACGTTTATAGCTGGTAAAATTAGCTATATGTTTATTTAATACGTTTAAATTAACACAAAAATCCCAGTGAAATATACTGAAACTTTAACACATTAAAACACTTAGTGGCTAATATACTATTATTACCGCAAATCAGAAAACTGAAATAAATCTCCACGTATTTCTATAGGAAATCCAGATAAATAAGACTCAAAAATGCGCGCTAGACCATTCAAGAAATCCTGATAGCAAACTGACAAACTGAATTCTGAGAGGTCGGCATATATACTAAAACGCTGGACTCTTGTTCCTTAATGCGAAAAATAACACCTCTCGTCCAATTTGGGGAAATTTGCTGTTCGTTTCGCGAATCAAAGTCTATTTTCACGCTTTTTCGCCGACATGATGGCCGCTTCGCTAGCGGCGGGCGCCTTTAAGGTCCGTTCACTCGGTGAGTAAATTTCGTCCCTTGGAGCGCGATCAAAGGGATGCAGTCGGTAAAAAATGGTTAACGCCTCTCTATTTGCAATTAACGATCCATTCTCTCTTAGGGAGCTACAAATCCCGTTGCCTCGCCCCCCCCCCCCCCACTTTCCCGTGTTCCAGGGACACGGCGCTGACGTGATGACGTAATGTGACAGCTGGCAGACCCCTTTTTGCCCTTCCCTCTTTTAAAGGAAAGTCACTAGAGATAAGAATATTTGTATTAATAGTGCTTGAAAAAACAAAGACAGGAGGCGTGGCTAAACTAAGAATCGGACAGTTGGCAATAGAGAGACCTGGCTTCCGCGTGTTTAACTGTGCATGCCTAATTAGCCAGCGAGGGAAATCCACGTTTGATCGTTGCTTGAACCCAAATAGTGAGAAGCCCCGATGAGAATAAAGAGGATCAATCAGGGTTGCTTCAATTTTCATGTCACACCTACATTGGACGAGTTGTGTGGATAAGGGCCATCATCACAGAAGAATTGACGAAACCACGGCTGCAGGGCTCACTTATACCAGCTATGTTCTTGTAACAGGAACCAGCAAAAGGACAATTGTTTTTATTAATCCTCAAACCAAGTCTCAGTGAAGACAATTTTATTTACGTCTAAAATTCACTGTCACTAGACAATAAGCTGCTTACACGCACACCTTTGTCCCTGACAGCAGCGACACTATCGCTGTTACCACTCATCTCACACAATCAGCAACAACAAAATCGGCAACGTAGTCTAGCGGACACGTGTCCACACAGTATATAGCAATAAATAAATGAACTCAAAGACTGTGTCAATCTCGACATAATATAATAACAACTAGTACATGCTATATTTATGAGGCACTCAACAAGCACAAGAAATTACCAATCTATCTCGACAACCTACCGGTATTCAAATAATACTAATATCACTTCTGGGACTACGACTACTTCCAAGATCATATATAACATCGATCCTACCAACAACTAAAACTACACAACAAACACTAGCTCTTCTACACAAGAGCAACAACGGGACACGTCCGTTCCCTTCTACAACGTCTGTCAACTCCCTTTTGGACAACCTTGTAACCTTTTCACCTTCCATACCTCAGGCTAACTCTAACCAATAATAACTACTACTTTAGTCACATGTCATAACAATCAAAGTTCAGCTGCTCGTGCAAACATCACATGCAACTCATAAACGTTTAACTTGACTTACATTGCAATCACGTTTGCCACAACAATGTACTCAATAAACCTTGCTCACCCAGGAGCATACAACCACAGCAATTTCTCAAAATTGCATCTTGACATTAACCCTCCCCTTCAAGAGAAAAACGCAATTTTTCACTCGGTGGATAATGGACATTTGATTTTCAGTCAAACTCAAAACATTACCATTGCAGCCGCACAAAAAAACCCCCAAAAAAACCAATGTTCTAGTTGAAAAATTACAATACTGATCCTCAATAACGAAAACAAATACTCTAGGACATGATGGCACTATTGGACACCTCCGCCAAGCCCCTCCCACAGCCTATGTAGTGCGGGACTCACAACACACTACCAACAAAAAACGTTCAGACCGATGGTTCATTACCCAGAACCAAAGCTGAACAGACTAGTCATACTATCGGGACATCAACAGTTTACACAGAACTGACCCTGACTAGTTTCATTATTATATCTCTCGTACTTCCCAGAGCGATAGTTCATTACCCAGAACCACGATCCTTGCATAGACTATAATACCTGGCGCTATCACAAAGAGCTTCCCTCTCGCGCCTCAACCACCTCTGGGCCCGAAACAACAGAGTAGGACTTTCCTCACTCTTCTTCAACTAATACATGACTCGGCATTGTCCCTCAAGTCTATCAAATATATAGGCTACGTTGTGATCTCAAACCACAACAACAACAAGCGGCACCCAGAGTACGAGAATGTGAATCCCACCACATTCCCAGACTGTGTCCTTGGCGAGGTCCAATAACCAACTGTTTACAAATTTGTCTAAGGCAAAAGTCATATCAGCCCTTAATTAATGCCATTTTGATCTCACGCTAACCATGCTAGCTTATGCACAGTAATATGTCTAACTATAAAAAATTACAACCTGTGATATCTCAAAAAACTCAGTAAAGCTGGAAATGATGCTCTAAGGAAATATTAGCAAAAAGCTTCAAAAATATTTTCAAAACCAAAAAGTAACAATATATGTCAATTGGATCTGCACTAATACGAGGGATGTTCAGAAAGTAATGCACCACATCGTTTTTCTCAGGAGCTGTTTATTCAAAAAGCATGAAATTTATACACAATATACATGGATATGTCATGTAAACATCGGTATTATTCAACATAATCCCCATCAACTTGTACGGCTTTATGCCAGCACGAAACAAGTGCATGTATTCCTAGCCCGTACCAGATTTTGTCTTGATCATGCAGCCATTTCTTCGCTGCATGAATCACTCCTTCATCATCTTCAAACCTTGTCCCACGGAGTGCATCTTTAAGTGGACCAAATAGATGAAAATCAGAGGGTGCCAAATCGGGACTATAGGGTGGATGGGGTAGTACAGTCCAACCCAATTTGGTGATTGCTTCCCGTGTTGCCAGACGTGTGTGAGGGCGCGCATTGTCGTGAAGGAGAAGCTGGTCTGCTGGATTCTTGTGCGGCCGAACTCTGCGAAAACGTTTATTGAGTATATTCAATGGCTTAGTGTAAGCTTGCGAATTGATTGTCTCTCCTCTTGGCATAACGTCCACAAGAATCACACCTTCAATGTCCCAAAAGACAGTGATCATGACCTTTCCAGCTGAAGGAATTGTCTTGAATTTCTTTCTTCTTGGTGATTGCGGATGATGCCACTCCATTGACTGTCTTTTTGTCTCAGGTTCAAAATGATGTGCCCAGGTTTCGTCACCTGTAACGATCTTAGCCAAAAAGTTCTCTCCATCAGCATTGAAACGCTCCAAAAATTCAGAAGAAATTTCTTTCCTTTGCAATCGGTGGTCATTTGTGAGACTTCGAGGAACCCATCTTGCGCAAACCTTAGAAAATCCGAGAGTTTTTATAACTGCATTTGCACTACCAATGCTGACTGACAGCTGTAAGGCCAATTGTTGAGTAGTGATTCGCCTATCAGTAAGAATAATGCCCTCAGCGCATTTCAACATTTCTGCGTGTGTGGCTGTGGCAGGGCGTCCACAGCGCGGCCGATCAAGCAGCTCCGTATCTCCACTTCCTGATTCTTTGATTCTCTGAACCCAGCGACTGACTGTACTCCTGTCGACTGCAAAACTTCCATACACATCACATAGACGCTTGTGAATATTCACAACAGTTTCCTTCTCTGCAACGAGAAATTCTATCACAATTCGCTGTTTATAACGCAAGTTACTAACACGCTCCATTTCAACGATTTAGGGCAGCCGTATTATTTGGCCGGTTGCAGTGCAATTTGGTGCACACAATTGGTCCATGCCATATTTGAAGTGTGCTAAATTTCATGCTTTTATTTTCATTATTAGCTGAGAAAAATGATGTGGTGCATTACTTTCTGAACGCCCCTCATATGTACTGTGGCTGCAATGCTAAAGTACAATAGCCAAAAGATAAACTAACAAAAATCAAACTGTAGGTGTCATTGATGTTGTCAAACTGTAGCTACCACTAAACAATACAGGCCTGTCTCACAATTCCTGGTTCAATTACTGACAATAAACTTACCTCAAAATATGGACAACAACAATGTCAATGATTATATTGTAGAGTACGAATCACAAAACTAACAACCACCAACAGGTTGGGGGACAACAACAAACAACCACCAACAGGTTGGGGGACAACGATGACAGAAAAAAGAAGAGTAGAAATAGATGCGTTTATACAAAACCAGAACCTGTTTAACGAACAAACACACGAGATTGACAAAAATAACATATTTACAATGATAATAAGATACTGACTGGAGGATACAACAGTAAAAACGAGACTTAAGAAAAGCTTAATACACAACTCAATGTATAATAAACACGACCAACACAGCTAATACACAATTAATGCGCAACTAATTATGCACGGCTACAATCAAATCACCATGTCAGTTACTGACCTCTAATCCCCACCATAATTAATATAGCAAAACCCTACAGAAGTCGATCCAACGCAAATTCCTTCTTCAAGAAGAAAGATTCGTTGAATTCACCATCCTATCCACCCTTTTAGAAAAAAAAAAATTACAAAATTACTGATATTCCTTGACGTAACAAAAGCAACATTAAACCATGATGTGACACGACTCTAATCAAGAAACTACCGCATGACATAGGGAAAAACTAACTTAAATAATCTAAGTACTACAAGGTAAAAATGTAAGAAACTAAAAGTGTTGTAATATTAACAATAATGGGTTAAACACAAATACAACAAAATAAAGTAAAGATAACTAACTAATATAAAATCTGAAAAAAAGGTTTCTCACACAAATAAATAATGAAGAGAGCGCAATGGAAAAAACAAAAACAGTAATGCGATCTGAAAAAAAATCAAATAAATTATAATAATTATATATACAAAATATTTACATAAGTGCCCCTGGATAAGGCGCTGGCTTGATCCACTTGTGACGGTATTACCTCATCTGCTTTGCAGTAGTGGTCCAACAGTGGCCAAAACTCAAAGCATATAATATGGGCTTCAGAGGTATCTACCTTCGCACAAGATTACTCTTGGCAGAAATGTAGATAGAAGGATGATACAAAGGGAGTCTTCACAAGATATTCAGAATAAGCGAGAACAATACTGTTTGGCTGAGTATGCTAACTCTGTAATTCTGCCGACGCTTTTGTGAAAGATTTAAGTACTTCTTAAGTTCAGCTCGTTTAAGCCTCCACCCCTGATTTACTCAGTGGAATTCAATTATTCTAGTTTAGCTCTGTTTAGAGTGTGTGTAGTAATTTGACGGAGACAAACATGCAGTAACTTTAAAATGATTAAATCGAAGTTAAATTTGTAACATTACAAAAAACAAAATTTAATAATCACTTTAGGTTTTAACAGTTGGAAAATAATTTGAATAGTTATGGATCAAGAAAAGTTATCTTCATGGTCTTTAAGGATCGTGAAGTGTTACAAGAAGTTCAAGTGGCAGCATGTATTTAACTTAGCTGCCAATGATGGTTCTGCTCCTTCTTATGGGTTGGTTCTTTTCACTTTGCTCACGCTCGTCCCTGATCAAGGTTGTCGGGGGTAGCTCGTTTCCCAGAAATGTCAAGGAGAGTCTACCAAGTGGGTCCTTCGTCTTATACCTTAGGCCACTGTTCCCTTCTTGTTCCAGAGATAGTACGTTCTGCTGGTACCACCAATAAGCCAATCCTGACTCACAGACTTTTTGCTCAGATGAATAAAAGAGACTTGAATCGGCCTCTTACACGCGTCTGGGGTGTCGTTAATTTAATAAGTTCCCTCTCTGTCTTCGTGTGTGGTCCTTCAGTTTCCTCAGTCACGGTTTCCTTATTTAAAATGTTAGAGATTTCCTGGGCTATATTGTAAGTCCTGATAAATACTCCAATAAAAGGTGTCCGGTATATTAACAAAGAATTCTGAATTCTAATTCTTCACTGTAGCAGTCTGGTGTCTTGGCGAGCGATTTCTCAAGTGAAATAGCTTGAGAAAATGATCAGGTTATATTCCCTGCCTTCCCACGCCTTCGTTTGTGGCTATCAATAAAAATTCAATCATATTCAAACAGGTGGGTTATGAGTTAATTTCAAAATATTCCGACAGCGCCTTTCTCAAAATTGCATCTTGATATTCACCATCATTTCATCGCTATTTTAACCTGTTAAAAGTAATTGATTATTAAATTTGTTACATGTTATTTTAAAACAAAACAATCATTTTGATTCAGTTACTATAGGTATGAAAGCAAACGTATTATCAAGACTCTTTAATATATTTAGACATATATTTACATCTATAGAGTTTATATTTATAAAAGAATTTCGCTGGTCTTACACCAGCTGGGGGCTTGAACGGGCAAAAACCATTGCTTAATTCTTCACAAACACGTTGGATCAGATATAAGTTAATAGTGCTCTGCCCTATGCATCATTGTTCTTGACTTCTGAAAACATGTTGTGGAAACTACTTTGAGATAGAAGCCTCATTATTCTTCTATCTACAACTATGCCAAGAGTAATCTTGTGCGGTGGTAGACACCTTTGAAGACCCATATTAGATACTCTTGATGACAGCAATGACTGATAAGGAGTCTGTAAGGAGCACTGTCTTGTCTTCAGCAAAATCTTTGTTTTCCATGATGGTAATTGCAGCTGTGTTTAGTGCTTCAGTCTCCAATTTAACGTTTTTTTTTTGTTTTGTTTTTTTGATAATTTTCTTCTAGTGGAGATTGAGATATGGATTTCCTGTCTATTCTTTAATTTTGTGTATACATCTCCACCTCCATTATTCGTAGCTTGTGTTGCTGATCCGACTATTAATACTTATTTCCACCCATTTGTAATTCATACTGACATTTTTATTACATAAAAACACTGAAACTCCGTATGTGGTAATTGGTCTGATTTCATTTGCCCACACAAGCAATCTCTCAGGTCAGGGATGTGAAACGCCAGAAGTCAAACCGACAACACCCATGATTCCCTCAAAACATCTCGTGCCTAGTGAGGCGTTGGTCTACTTAGCTTCATCATTTTTCCCTAATCATCGTAATCCGCTTCAGCGTTATATACGCCAGCAGCAGCAGCAAATGTTAAGAGTAATATGCCAGTGCCATAGTTGTTATTTAAATAGTTTCAGGATCTAGAGAGCAGTCTTCATTTAAATGCTGTCTGACTGGGATAATTGGTTTCAGATTGGCCACTCTTTGGCGAAAAAGCTGCTCTTGGAGCTTACGAGGGGAAGTAATTTGCTGCCGATCTATAAGGATATCAGACGATATTTGGGTGTCTGTGGGAACGGAAATACTGACGAGTTTAAGAGAGAGCTTGCTTTTGAATTATGGTAGAAATGGAGATGATAAAAGCGAATATTTCCTTGGAGACTTAAAGAGTATTAGGGCGTATTATTTTCATTTAGAAATTTCAGAGGTAAGACAGGAATATTGAGAGAAGTTAGCTCCTGGCAGAAACAAACAATGGCAGAGACAGAAGTAGCTGTTTACATAGACAGGCTAGCTGGGTGGTTATTGTCACAGATGAACATAATGCAGTAGTAATCATCCACTTTTGCCCCTCTCCATCTAGAGTATACTTTTGCTACATGAACGAAGGATTCACCAGTTTAATTAACACGGGGGCCATCTGGCAATCAAGCCCTGTGTGAAACAGACAGCGAAGCGCGGAGCATGGCGTAATAGATTCTTTGTTCAAGGGAACACACGATATTCAGTGAGACGGACCTTGGATTGTAAAACTTTCAGGTGAAAATTGCGTAGCTGATTTTCGGCAAGGCGGAGATGATGAAAGTCAAGAGGTGGTAAAAATACCTGTTAGATTACAAGAAATCGAATCGGGCAAATTGCTCTGCGCGGTCTTGGCTGTGGTTCCACCGTGACTTTCAGCATTAAAGGAACGATCTTTGTAACCTGGGAGAAATCACCATGTATCACGATTTCTAAGTACAACTGTCTCTCCTGATAAAGTCCACCATAGATCCAGTTCCCAGAAATCTAGATCCCTGTAGATTAACTGTATATCGTTATCTTTACTAGAATTTTCTTCGTACCAGATGTCAGTGAAATAATTAACAGTATTCAGTGGACGTGTTTCATTTTTTCTGATGTGGCTCGGATACATTATTTATATTACCTTAGATTTGAAGTGATTTAGTAAGGCGTATTTAAAGTTTTCATTCAATTTATATATCAACTGAAGTTGGATTTTTTGTTGCTAATTAAATATGACTGCTCTAGCTAACTCTTTTCCAGCCTGTCTACAAACGCATTAGATTTTTTATTTTACTCGCACTTTTTTTCCTAAGTAAGAGATGTGTTATATTTTTCTTGTCGTTTTTAGTACAATTAAACATTTAAATAAAACTGTGTCTACTACGACTCAGGCCATTATTATCTATTACGTTACTCACATCTTATCCAATTTTTATTTTCGTTAAAAAGTTTTTTTTATTTTATAATGACCTAAAAGTGATGTCAATATAGTACACCGTTCATGTTTTTCTCAGATATTTCTAGTCTAGGAGATATAAGCATATCAGTACATCAGTCGTGTTTTAATCTTATTTATAATATAAACAGGATGTGGTAATGTGAACTGATATCCTAGTTTAATTCGTTGTTAGACCTATTTGACTATTGGATAAATCTTTCAGCAGTTTAATCTAAGTTCATTATTTTCTTTTCAATGAACAAAAATGTATTTAATAATGTTGCATCAATTCACATCCAGGATTGTCGATAGACCTTAGCGGACTTAATAGAACGGACATAAAGACAAATATTACTTTATTCATGTCCTGTCATTCCACTTGAATTTCTTATAGTTCTTAATTAATTGGTGAAAGTAAAAATGCATTTACAACCATGTAAAATACATGTTCTATCAATTTTGTTATGAGTCTTCCACGGGCTATGACCTGTGCGATCCATTCTTCTGTCATTTTTATTGACAGAGACCAAATTAGAACAATAAATTTTATAATATCTAACTGGACCTGATAGCTATGTAGACACATGTAGTGCACTCTTTTTGACGTATATATGTATATGTCTCCTCCCTCATCAAGTCTACAACTGTTGGCCCAATATATGCTGGTCAGGCCAATAGAAACCACTTGTTGTAAGCGAGTAAACAGTCCTAGAGTTTTCAGCCTCATCGAGGGAATTAAGTAGCTCAACACGCGTAGGTGATAATTACTGTATAATTTCAGTATTTTGTGTATACCTATCGGATTTAGTTTTAATGATGTCATTTTGGGAAGTGCCGAAAGGTGGTGTATGCAAACTGGGCTGTGGGGGTCCATGGTTGTATTCTCTCTAACTTCGGACTTGTGGTGGCTCGGTGGAGCTTCATGATCGCTTTGTGAACAAGTTGATAGTGGGTTGAATCACGTATTCTCAGGTCTGCAGGACAATTGTGGGTACTGTGGTTGGAGTGGGAAAGGGTGAGGATGAGGTAAGAAATAGGGGGGATGGGTGAGGGTGTTGGAAATGGGAAAATGTTCGTAGTGATAGGACGAGAAGGTTCAGGTGGGCGGGCCGGGGGATGAGTCGGTAGGCGGGTGGGGGAATGGGGGGGCGCTGAATGTTGTGCGGGGAAGTATTCTTAAAAAGACATTATTTTGATTTTGTTATGGGAAGTGTCTATTGCTAGAGATATGTGGTGCTTCTGTTATTGTACTTTTTAGTTTGTTATTTGGACTTATATATTTGCTGTCTAATACTAGGGGGTGTTGGGGTTTGTATGGTTAATCTATAAGTATTTAGTTGTGTTGGGAGAATAATAGGATATGAATTGATTGGGAAGGAATTCTCGGAATGGATGGATTTTGGAGATGGCTAGGTGAGCTCTGGAATATTGTTTCAAAGACATCCAGGGTCCTGATAGTGTGATGCTCTCATATTCTTATTAAACCTCCGATTATGTTAAAAAATTTAAAATGTATAAGCTCGTTCGGTTCGATTCGTTCCACTGAGAATATTTTCTTGTACAGAATGTCTGAGGGGGGGGGGGGGGGGGGAGTGATTCCAACTAAGGTGTGTTTGGGAGTACTGTGGGCTAGAATATAGTTTTCGTAGTAGGTGCTGAGTTCGATAAGTGTTGTCCGTATTGTGTGGTGTTTCGCGTAGCGTGTGTGAGTTTTAGTTACGCTTGCAGCACACAATATACTACTCTATAAATGTATAACACATATATATAGAATATACAATATATATAATAGCTTATATATAATTTAACACATTCAATTCTACCCACCATTACACTAGTAGTTCACCTTCAAAAGAAGTTAAAGGACACGTAGTGTTGACCCTAACAAATCAGCGCACCAAAAAAGAATGTTATATTAAAAAATCAATCATTATTTAAAATTTTATTTTCGCCAACATAAGCAAAATTAAAATCTGAACATTGATTTTTTCTTCGGAGCAAGGACTCAAAACATTTGCAAACACACTTGACTCTCCTGCATGGGGGTCCACAAGCTACCAGGTGTGGCTTTAGTGAGTTCAGCTCAGCATAGCACTGCATTGATAACACTTAAAAATTGCTTGCTGGAGAAGCACCAAAATTGTGGTCGCGTTGTTTTTAAGAATGACATGTCAAGTCTGAGCACTGAATAAAAATACCTGATACTTTTTATTGCGTCAAAAAATGTGTGATAGCAGACTAGGTTGGGGAGGACTATAGTGTTTGGTCTTGTAGCGCTTTGTACTCACAATTATATGTTGTCTTTATATCGCAACACTAGTGTGCATCTACACATCTGAGAACTCTATTGCTACAACTCAGATACATTTGACCTCAGTAGTCAACGTCAGTCTCTAAGTTGAGTTTGATCTGCCTCCAGATAAGTTGTGGAAACAAATTGGATCGGAGCCAGTTGCGTGGATTTTTTTGTTCAAGGAAGGTATATACTGTCCGAAATGTCGCTCAGAGGCTTGCAGTATCTCATTCAGTTATTGTCAGACTGCCAGAGAGATGCGCGCCCAGACATAGAGAATCGTCGTGGAACGGAAAAGTGCAAAGGTCGTACTAGAGTCACTACACACATAGAGAAGATCGCTTAATCTCAGAGGCATAGCACTTGCAATGGAACGACGGACTTACGACAGAAAAGAGCGCAAAATGTTTCAGGACACAAGTTCAATAATGAGTTTGCGTACTCAAGACAACTGTAGTCAGTGATCAGACTATTCGGAATCGCCTTCCACGATGCCAACATTAGTGCTCTGAGGTCCAGACCATTCGGACCCACACCTTGACTGCTGCCCTCATGGGGAGCAGCTCGTTTTTGAAGCTTGGTGTTTGTAATAGCAAGCACGTGTCAGTGGAGTCGTGCCAAAGTGGGCACTACTTCGTTGTGGGTCTCATCGGATGCAGTCAACGATTTTGTTCTTGGAGCCTACAAACTGGACGGAATCAGTAGTATGGGAGCGTCGTGCCGTGCAAGCCGCTTTAGTGATCGCTGCAGTCAGCTTCGAAGCGATAATCGATATGGTGCTGGATGTCCTGGACGCGAGATGACTGTGTGGCAACCGCGCAACTACGGTCATGTATGGTTTACTACCACACAGATACCCCCCCCCCCCCCTTTCAGTGACCCTTGGGAATCGTGAATGTGGTCCGCCTACGTTTACGACGTATTCTAGCCAGCCATTGGCCATAAATACCAATCCCCATCGCCCCTGCAAGTTATTGGCGGCACATTGAAGTCCTTCAAGTGTCAATAACGCTAGGAAGACCACAGCGTTCTCGTGCAGTAAAAAATTGCTTTACCATGCAAGATAAAGAGCGGGTTGTCAAGGGTAGAAGGATTGCGCACTTGTCACAAACTCACAAGTACATGTGATTTTGAATCCCATAGAAACTATTATTTGGTGACGTTATCACCTAAGAGTGCCAGTGTCAAGCATATAGGAGGGTCACTTATAGATGGTCAACACTCAGCACTTCCTCCTGCATGTAACTCTTTACTCGCTATCGGAACTGCTGTTACCAGTGTATATTCGTTCAACTTAGTGGCAGGCAGTGAGATATGCCTCCAATGTTACTTCATTCCGCTTAATACAGTGCCTTCATAATCTCACGCCATTTCAACGCGAATAAGTACTCTAAAGTATTGCCCTGTTACAGAAGCTCCACATAGTATGTGAAAGTGCACCACAAGCAAGTCATTACCCACAAAAGTTCTCCTTACACTTAATGGAGGACACAACACACGCTAACTGAAGTGCTTGATTCAAACCTGCCTATACATAGTAGTTCGTATACACATCAAGTTTTCTATTATCCACATTATTAATCTTTGAAAAAAGGATCGTGTAGTAATAGAAAAATTGTGATTCTCAATGTGATTGACTTTGCTTAAGATCAGTGTCAACATTATGGACACGTTATGCAACACGTCAATGAAGAATTGCGTTGAATTGTCACAATGATAAGCTTGTCATGTTATATTTTGATGTTGCTGTTTTATAGTTTTTCATGTTCATGTACCACTTTGCAGACACGTGCTTTGTGAAATGATAGATGAAATTGTCTTTCTACCTGTGCCACGCGAGAATCGGGCGTTATATTGGCTATCTTAGAGGTACACGTCCATTACCAGCCTGTTCGTTGACAAGACGTGATTTTACGACAGGGGCGACATAAAAACAGTAGGCTGTAAGTTGTAAGGTTTCCCCAGGCCCCCTAACCTGGTAAGTTAGTACCTGTCTGCTGAACCCTGTGATTATGGTTTTCTTTTTCCAACTGTGGTCGAATGATATTTATTTTGAAAATCTGTCACCTGTTAAAGATGGAAAGTTATTTTAAATAGTATATTAATGCTTATTTCAATAGATATCTAGTGTGTATAGTGAGCACATTGAGTGTACTCTACGCGGCATCAATTAATTAGATCCCCTTTATCGAGTGGCTGATAATTAACTACGAGTAATAAAGTAAGCAGGGTAATTAAAAACAGTCCAGTGTAGTCTGGGTAAAATAGTATTTTTACATATTTTGTGATTATTGGTTGTTCCTTAAGATGCGTTGCAATGACAATTGTGGGCCGTATAGTACTTGTCAAATGTCATTCCATTTTAGTAATGTCGCCGAATCGTCGTTAGGTGTTATGAAATATTAGTTATGGTAACGGTTTACTGTTTGGTTTAATAGTGTCAGTGATTCCCTTGAACTGGTTATCCTCTCATCCTTTTCATAAGTCGTTCGCGCCTTTCTGAATTGTTTAGGAGGCCGCTTGCATAGAACATACACGGACCCACTTTCTTATTGTTGTAAAACATTTCAGAACTGATATGTCAAAGTTGCGGGCATAGTAGTGTCATACAAAGTCATGTATTAATTAAACGGCTTTTTCGAGGTGGATGAAAATTGCAAGATTTAACTAATTAGCAGATAATAGTCGTTTGGCGATAAATTTTGTTGTATTCGGGGTGTTTACTTGTACGGTTGCAGTGTAAGGTAAGGCGAGTTTCGGCTTCAGATGTGGAATATACCCAAAGAGATGTAATATGAGGATATTTGAGACAGTTGGAGAATAGTGAAAATTTTCCATAGAAACGGTGTGAGATAAAAAGCATAATAGCGTGGAGATATCGATTTTACTATAGGAGGTCAACCTGCAAAAAGGATGGACTGTTGAGAATCACAGAATTACGGAGCAACACCAGCCGCTGCTGTTGTAAAGTGGTAAGTTGATAAGCTGAGACGTCGTATGATGTATGGAATAAGAGATACAAATGACGTTAGAGATGTTACCATCATAGTTCTTTAGTCTGTTCTATGCGATTAATGAATTATAATTCACTGCTAGTTTACGCCTTCCCTTGAACATATAAGGCAAACTCACGCCCCCTATATTTTGTTAGTACATGAGTGCGATCAACGAGGACAGTGTGGAAATCGTAGAGACAAATCTGTTCTCTGTGTCACTGGTAACAAAGACGTATCACATCTTTAGAATCATGGAGGCAGAACCTCAGATCAAAACCACTAAACTGTACTCCGAAATACTCAGGACTCTTATATCACCACTCAGACAGCTGTGAAAAGGGACCTTTGGTAACAAAAAGTCGAGGATGCATCTTTGTTTTTCTTGGATCTAGTGATGACCCAAAGGACGTCTTGCAAACTAAGGTCCCCTGGTATGCGCAAACTTTGAGACTTGTTGGGCACAGTGCAAAATACTCATTCCAAACACCTTCTGTGTCTCAATAATGATATACAGAGCCTTATATCAAGTCATGACAAAAAAAGTGTGGCTGTCCGAGGACAGCACAACCATAAGTCAGTACAGGTGTTTAGGACCCAGTCCAACTGGTGTAAAGAACAGAGGAGAGATATGTAATTAGTCATCGTAGCATTTTTTTCATGCTTGTACAGGTTAACTTGGTAAAATTGCAAGATTACTATTAGGCCCGTCTTAACGTATGTATGGTGCCACATTATTCGATACAGACAGGCATTCGCGAGAAACATGGTATAGATAAATAGATTCAACTAGGTGGTTAAAATTGAATGGGGAAAAGTATAATGTCTCCTGAGTGATTAGGTTATATCTCCAGTACCTAACCGTACGGTACTGTACTTTATTTTCAGGACAAGCCTTTGACTCCCTATCCAAGAACTAGATTAAAGTTACTCCTTGTACACAAACTGATCGCTATGTGACAACCAAGACCAACAAACCATATAAAACCGTGTACAAAGAAAACTTCATCTCATGGAATAAACATTGAGGTGTAACTGAGGTCTGCACGAAAGCCACCACATTACATTTCAAATTCTGTAGTCGTACTCCCACCTCCGTATCTGTAACCAAGTTCGTATCGGTGTAGAGGTTATCGCGTAAAAAGAGAGAGTTTGCCCGCCCAGACTTATACTCATCCGTGCTGTCTTCCATTCCCTAGCAGCTGCGTCTTCATTCTAGTCCTCGGCTGCCCTTGCACAAAAGTATTGTCTTTAAAGAGTATGTTACCCTCCCAGAACGGACGCTGGGTCGTCCTGGGGGTAAGCCCGCGGATATCTCCTGGTACCTCCACTATTGTAAATTCCCGTATGCTTGTCGTCTTGTCGATAGCCGATACTCTATATCACCATTCTGCAGGACATGGCACCTAAGCACGATTGCTTAGTTGAGGGACTGGTTCTATTTGGGAGAACTGATACCGGGCGAGTGAGATTATGTTCAGGCCTTGTACGCCTATTAGTAATGGTTGCATGAAGAATACAATGTTTGTCAGTTCTTCTTGTCACACAGTCCCTCTTAACCACGCCTCCGCATCATCACCTCCGAGTATACCTCCAATTTCTGGACGGTCTATCAATGGATGCGCTCTGGACTTCTTGTGAGGTTGTTCCAGTCATATCGCCCATTTAGGGGAAATCAGCATATCTCATCCATATGGTGCCAAGTACTATTGAGACCACCAAGTAAGTGGACATGCGTGTCCCTATCAGCCGAGAGAAGCCTAAAACAAGCTAATCCATCTGTTCGTATCATTCCCCTTACCAAACTTATTCTGCTCTGGCTTTCGACTGTAGGAACCCATACATGACTGTCGTTACCATTTTTATATGTACACTCCCTGCAAAGACAACGTACCTCCCAGACTGCTGCATATCTTATTCGGAATCAAATCAGTAGGCCAACTGCTTTCTTTGCATGCATTCTACCCCGTTCCCGGGATCAGCGACAGAATATTAGCTCCGAGATATTTAAAGTGGGTCGACATGATCAACAGCACCTGTTCCTCTCCCAGCATTAAATTGTGTGTACTTCTAATTTGCCTTCTCGTAGGCCAACAATATTACTATATATTTGGATTTTGTTTTAGAGTTCACTCTCCCACCTCAGTCTGTTCTCGCAGTCGCTTCTTCACCAGACTTGACACGGTTGGTGTTTGGAAGATAGCCGGCCCACTTACTTGTATTTAGCTATATACCCACCCCTTCACATGGAATACATCATCTAGTCATATCTATGCCAGCTAGCCAATGATTTAAATCTGATTCCTGTCGTCATCTTCCAGAACCCCTACTTTCTGACATATCACTTTCCGCTACGTTATCAGAATATCTTAATACCACATGTGCAATCTTACAGCGCACATTTTTACATCGACTCCTAATGAGGACAACGCTATGTAAGAATAAAGATAAATTGAACCGGTAAGACACAAGACCAAATATCTACCTTGCTTATGTTATCACTCTAACACCAGTAGGTGGCAGTCACTCTAAGAACTCTTCTCTTAGCAACTTATGGTTTGCTGTCCTACACTTAGTAGAGTTTCTCTCTGTATAAGGACTTTGTTTAAGAAAGCTCATCTATTATCATGAATTATGATGTGCTGCTGTCATTAGAAGATAGATAGAGTTCTTCCTTGAACCAAGAAGAAAAAAAGTGACCCTCAAAGTTTGCTACCTAGGGGGGACCTGTCATAAATGCCTTTTACACGTTTTATTTTGAAAACATAGATGGATCTTCAATTCTTTTTAATTAAAGAATGCGCTCTTTTTTCTAAAGAAAATATAAAGACATGAGAGTCAGTAGTAAGAAGATACTAGGTTCCACTGAGTACTTAACAGAGTATTGCTACGGAAAAAGACCGACTAAGATTCATCCAAGAGTATAGTGGACTCAAGACTAGTTCGTACGGAAGTCTACTGCTATAGGATTCTAGAGTATAGATTTATTAACAGGGGACCCATGAGAAAAAGGGATATTGCCTCTGTGGTTTCCACGTTCGTCGATTGTCACACTTTTATTGAAAAAAATTAGAGTAAGTTAATAAGATGGGCAAAAATTTCCACAATCGATTTAGAGTAATGAGTCTAGAGAATTAGAGCAGACCACGCTAGACATGTAGGACCATCACATAGAAGAAGTAGAAAAAATAGAGGTCATTCCTTAGAATTGCTAACACATGTAAATCCTCTTAACCATTTTCAATATATTCCGGTGTAATAATTCCTAGAATCAAATCTGCTCTACCCTTTTTTTTGCTTGCAGACTTACATTGTCTGTCGTTTTAGATTTTCTCCAGTGCGGCCTTCAGTTCTTCAAAATATTTATGTCATCTTCATCCACACATGGGTTTCCTTATTCTGTGTCTAGGGTTATCATTTCTGATGCTTGAAACTTGCTCACCATTCAAGGAGATTACTGACATAACACAAAGGTAAATTTCTCTGTAGTTTATTATATTAAAACCGACAACATCAAAATATCTAAAAGAATATAAGATCAATGTACCTCTACCATTTTACATGCATATGAAATAATAGAAGCAGATATTCCCTTAGTGCAACTCCCTCACCCATAAATCGGAGGTAAACAACCCAAAATTATTAACCTGTCAAAGGGTCAGCTTAAGAGACCAGTCCAGATAAACTACCCTTGGGTGCATAAATGCTAGTCATACTGTAGTCGGGTTGACCACGCGACTAATTACGCTACAAATGTGACTGTCCATGTCTTCCAAATGGTGTAAACCACGGTTTGATAGATGTGCAGAAACCAAAGGAGTCGGGACCAGGTTTTGGAAACCTAGCGATAAGACTTTGTGATTGAGGAGTTCCCAATCAGATGTATGTTTCCACCATTGTTGATCTCGGGACATCTCGTGACACTGTCACTCCTACCACTTCTATCCCGATCTTCTTAATACAATGTAGTTTAATAGTGCTTATAATAACGAGCATCCATCCCCCTCGCCACATCTTATTACCTGAGTGAGCCAGAAGAGGGTAGAAAGTGGAAAAGATACAAGGTATTTGTTATATTTCGGAGCACAACTTTATTTTCGCTGTACTCCATTATTATATGGATTGAGTGAACTAAAGAGTGTTTTGGTGAATATTGTAATAGACTAAATGACACAATCAATAGAACAATTTTAAAGTTGTACTGATATTTACTTCTAATGTTCATGGTAACGGAAACAATTCAATTACTAATACTCTCAAATCCGCAAACTAGCTCGCACACATACTGACACTTAACAACATATACACTGCAAAAAGGAAGATAATAGTTAATGCAAAACTACACAATGAATGTCTAATCAGTCAATTATATGACTAAATTGTTGAGTGCATAAATAGAATTGAAGGATTTTTTTAATATCTTACAATTCCTTTAGAGAAATCGTTTAATATAGACTATACAAAAAGATGGAATTATCATCAAGAGTTTCTCGCTGGTTTCTCTTGCTGACTGAGACGTCAAAATTAAAAAGAACTCTGCGCGGGGTTACTGATATGTGCAGTCTAGCTAATGGTTCAGGTCCCTCACATTGTGTCTGTATGGACTGCTAGCTAGCCATTTTCAAATATCACTGGGACCGGTCACACTTATTCTCTCAGGTGTCGATGGTCTGGTACTTTTGTTATTCAACCAATGCGCGTGTTGACTACTTTGTCACGAGCAGTCTGTGATGTGGCTATATTCATAGGTGATGTCTGTAAACGCCAATGTTGGCGGTCGTGAAATAGTTCTGATATGCAGATAGTCCCTTGGTTGTGCTGATATTTTGCTCATGTGGTGAGGATGTTGGGAATAATGGTATATAATTTTTAAGTTGTCTTGATGGTATCATGTATTGATTGGGGTTGTGGAAAGTCTGGAATTAGATTTGGAGAGGTGGAGGGGGAGAATGGATAGAGAGTAGGTGGGGGGAGGGGATGGAAGATTTGAGAAGGATAATAGGGATGCTCTTGGTAACTTTGAGTCAAGGATATGTTGATGAGAGTGGACTTGTTGTCAATGGAGGATATAAGTCTGAAGGGGAGAGGCTACTATCTGAGGGGGGGAGGAGTGGGGGGTTTGGGGAGAGATCTTAGATAAATGAGGGGGGGTGATTATATCATAGGGGGGGGAGGAGGGATAGTAGAGGGGAAAAGTTTGGTGATTATGAAATGGTGTTGAGTATGACTGTGAACGATTCAGAGCTGACATTTGTTGCATGGCAAGGGTATTCAGTTTGTAACTCCCGTTGGTGTAATAGTGGGAGGTTGAGGTTTGCCCGTTATATTAAGCATGTTTGTTGTTTTGTCGTCGTAAAGAGGGATCTATGGTTGGGCCCTATTGAGTTAGCATTGTCCCCGTAGGTTGACTGTGAAATTAGGGTGGTAATGGTGTATTCTGAATTGGTGTTAGGGGTGAGTACAGGGTATCTCAATTGGTCCTGGTCTCTGACCATTTGTAGTCTGGTATAATTAAGCTAATCCATTATGGAGGGTGTAAAGTTTAGACTGTGATACGTCCTGATAGTGGGTTTAAGGTTTGTTGTTTTGGGTAAAGGCAGTTTTATTGATAGGTGTATTGGAAGTATTTGTAATGATGCTGGGGGGGGGGGGGGGGGGGGGGGGGGGGTGGTTATGTCAAATAGGGTGATAAACCCCCCCCTCCATTTGGAAGGCAGCGGGAACGTGGGTAGGATGGGTTGGGTGGGGGGTGGGTGTGGGTAGGGGTTTTTTTAGTATTTGGTTATTTAGAGGTTGGTTATCAATATTGAGTCTGTCGTTATTGGTCAGTATTGTCCTGATTCCTGTTATTCTAGTCATCACTCCGTACCGACAATACGCAAACCACTCTAGTTCACCCATAACAATAACCAAAAGGGTTTAATGGGGCCGTAGATAAGGTGGGTTTTGTCCGCAACATAATAAAAAACAGTCCTACCCATATAAAAAACACAATAAAACATGTAGAGTAAGCATAAATAAGCTCGTGATAAGCATATCAGATGCTCATTTTATGTGTCAAGAATGAATTTTTGTCGTTAATGGACTCAAGGTAATAAGATGGTGGGTTGTTGTGAAAGTGCTACAAAGTCAACAAGTAGTATTGTATTACAGATTATGTGGTAAATGTAATATAATTAATAAGTATTCTGTGTAACGGTAACTTCGACCTTGAGCAAGCTAACGTCACATAAGGTGGTAACGTCATAATCGTATAAACTAATCAATTGCGTGGTACTAAATAATTAATGTCGCCACATCTTATATATCAGATATATAAGAATTTAAATCTAAAAAAACTAATTGAACAAAAAAACACAATTTACAACAAACTGCTGAATTTTCTATGGGGACTTCTGTGAATGATAGGTCTCTATGAATATGGCATCGTTAACTCAACCAACCTAAATGACCTGATTTCACCATTATCCCGATAAAAAATAAGGGATCCAAAAACCAACATGGATAGCTTGCCTAAAATGCATCTATCCAATAGACATTGTTATTCTTTAAAGCTTTACATATTACGGACACTTGTGATCTCCTTTCGTCTTGCTTTCACTGGGACCATTAGCGTTCTGCCACTACTTGAAAACATGTTCAACAATATATCAAAGTGCATACTCCACCATCTATTTTCTCTATTTTCTTCTGTTTTCCTTATTTCTTTTCTTCTGTGAACGTTTCTTCTGTTTTTCCAGTATCGTTTGATCGTAACAAAACATTTTTTTTTCCTAGAAGGGTCCGTATGGGATAATAGTCAGGTGAATTGGGATTCCTTTAGGCTGTAGGCGGGGCATTTTCTGATCTTTGTCTAGAATCTTGCTGACATCTATATGATGGCCGGGGTGGTTCGGGTGCAATAATCTGATCCACACTAAGTTTTCTGACACTCGAGAAAATGACCACTAGTCCATTTGTGTAAATACTGGGGCCTGGTGAGAAGGCATAGGGGGTACAGTTTTTGAAAAAACAACGGATAGCAAGTGTAAGTAAAAACAGCGCTTGACCCAGATTTTTGGGTAATGGGGTTGGTAGCCTAATCGATGGGTACATTGTCAAACTGTACATATCGACAGTATAAGCTTGTCCGGGTAGTTAATCCAGCTACTAGGTGTTTTGGTAGAATCGTGGTTTGTCAAAACAAAAAGATTGCTTTCACGTTATACTTGATTTAGGTCTCATACACAAAACCGTTCGTAAGCCGCTGGACCCAGAGAAGCTGCTCCCACTGGGGGAGAATGTTTATGGTGCTGTCCGAAGCCGATGCGTGATGAAGTTGTGTGTGTTTGTGTGAATTCTGATGCGGTGGATAGTTTTAGGGGAATAAATCTGGGGGGATGTAGGGTGGGAAGTGGGGGAGGCTGATAGATGAGCGTTTTGAGCCGATGGTAGAGGGTAGGTGTGGTTTGTAGGCGGGGTGCAACGGTTACACGTGGTGTTTTGTGAGCGTGAAGTGTGGTCATGTTGAGAGTGGGTGTGGAAGGACTTAAGGGGAGTGTGCCAGGTGTTCGAGGGAGCCCTATGGAGAGAGTGCCTTTGCTTATGAAGTAGTGATGGGATGACCCACAGGACAAGAAAAAACAACAATCATTACACACCCACCCACAAACCACTGACCGCCGTTTTGAACCTACTCCACTTCGAACGGTAACCTCTACCTACACCACTCAAACGGGTACACGAGCCTTTGAAGGAACTGGCCCTGAAATACATACCACTGCACCAGCACGCTCAGACCAACTTACAATGTATCCCACTCTTGGTTTGTTACTTGAGTATTCTCCGGTCCGTGTGCAAGCTGGTCTAAGCACCTGGTTTGTTGTTAATAACGGTGGAAGCAGGTTACACCATGAGTATTTTGTTGATTCCATGATTCCGTTGGGGATCTGTGGGGTGTTAATTGGTGTTGCGAGCTGGTAGGCAAGATGTCGAATTGTCTTTTCCGGTTGAATAGAAATTTCGAGTGAGTAGATGTGGTTGAGGATGCGGTTGAACTGATATTGAAGGTCAAAGCCCTTGGGTTCTGGAGTTATTGATAGTGAGGATAATGTGGGTTAAAATGGGATCGTTGAGGTCAAAGGGTGATACATGAATCATTTCGACGTATGATTCTGATGGGGATGGGAATTTATCTGGAAGATGGATTAAAGCTAGATTTGCAAACGAATCACCAGGCAAGAGCCCAAAGGCTTCAACCCCATTAAGGGTTCCCAGCATTTGGAGGAACTTGCCCGTGGTAACGTGGCATCCGGTGTGGCAATATTGGACCAAGGGGAAAGTGATCAGATGACACTATATTGGAGTAATTGTTTGATAGGGAAGCTGGGAAAAATAGAAACATATTGTGTCGTCTTTTATGTCAGCATTACATTGAATATCTGCAGTTTCATAGCGTCGAAGGGAATGGGAATTTTGGGAGGCAAAGTGAGTTGGGAGTTTCATGTGTATTGTTCATGAGTATCAAGTAGATCTGCAATGCGTAAAGGTTTGGATAGGAAATTGGGAGGGTGAAGAGAGAGGCGCCGTGGACTACTGGGGTATACATTCAGACTCAATGTTGGGAATGTGTTGTTTAGTGAAAATGGTTGAGGAGAAGTGTGGACATTTTGAATATTGGCTGTGAGAATATTTGTGTCCTAGTGTCACAATGTTTTACATCACGTTGGGTTAGAATAATTGGAGTACGAAACAAATGATTAGTCTGGTGGGGGGAGTAGTCCTGTTCTGGAGGAATTATGAGGGGGTGGATATATCTGGGATTTATAAACGAATAAGGGTGAAACAAAATCGGTCTGATGTGGGATTTTATGTGTCTAATATTGTTCTAGGTTTAGGAGCGAATTTAAGTTCGTCTAGTCTGTTATTGGTTTTAAGATTATGGAAGGTTTAGTTTTGTGGTGGGGAGTGGTGCGCGATGGTTCCTGCGCTGTATTGGAACTTAGTGACTGTGTCATTGCTTTCCTTTGTAGATCGGTTTCCGCCCACACTCACTAGTGGGATCGTGAGCGATTTGGACGATGGGTAACCGAAATACATAACCTGAGGAAGAAAAGAGTGCCTTCGTTGAAAGGGGTAATTCGTCCGCTATTTTGATTTTTATAGTCTCTCTAGCAGGGATGATGTACGTCCTCTTATTGGATATTTCAGTTTATTCGAGGATAATTACCCCTATAGTGTTTTCGTACACATGGTCGGGAGGAGGCCGTAGGAATATTTCTGAGTTGTCGTCTCATTTCAGGAAAAAAGCTAAGGTAATGTTT